>AYEL01055047.1:0-95542 GCA_000484575.1 Olivierus martensii
GTCCATCACCCATTCCGCCCACGTACACCCCTCCGCCACTTTGAGGCAGCATAGCAGGATTCAGGAGGGGTTATCATTATTAGTAGTTGTAGTAGCTGTTGTAGCTGTAGTTGTTGTAGCTGTTGTAGCTGTTGTAGCTGTTGTAGCTGTTGTAGCTGTTGTAGCTGTAGCTGTTGTTGTAGTTGTAGTAGTTGTAGTAGTAGTAAACGGAGGAGCCTGCCCAGCCCAAACACCGCAATGTAGTAGCTGTTGTAGCTGTTGTAGCTGCTGTAGCTGTAGCTGTTGTCGTAGTTGTAGTAGTTGTAGTAGTAGTAAACGGAGGAGCCTGCCCAGCCCAAACACCGCAACCAACAATGGTCTTTTGTGCACCCCCAATCTAATCATCCCAGAAGAAGACCAGACTTTAAAACAAAAGACACTATTTTCCTCAATGGGACAGTAGCAAGATCCTCCGGAACAAGAAAATAAAAAGATCACGCCTAAGCCAAGAAAAAGCCACACATTCACACAAGATGTAGCCTAAGCCATGAAAGGGCCACACATTCACACAAAATGTAGATCGGAAGAGCGTCGTGTTTTTTATATCAGGTTCACATCTAAATATGCTCACTATGGCAACTTATGCCAATTACTTTCCATTAATAGAACAGTATTTTATTACTCTGGAACCTCAGCTGTAGTGCAAATGAACATTGCTGGAAGATCATAAATGGTGCATATCTGTATATATTTTTTATATTATAATTTTTGATAAAATTTATTTTTACTTTTATTTAATTTTTAATATAAATTAAGGGTATTCTTGATGAAAGAATACCCATAGTAATCGAAATTAATAAATAAAACGTGTTTACCTTGGAATTCGTAGTTCGCAGAACTTGCACTAACCTGTTTTGAACACGTCCACATTGCACCTGCAAACCTCTTTGTGATCGTGGAAAAACCGACAGAGAATGGATCGCGGCGACAGGTTCGTGAGATGAGCGCTGGTGGTTTACGGCGTTAAAAATATACGTCCTAAGTGAGCGCGAACCTGTATCGCACCGTTACATACAGGTGCGGTTCGGTCAATCTGTACCCACCTTAAGACCAGAAGTGCCGCCATTACTATTTTCTCTCACTTCGAATCTTTAATCGCGTCTTTAAAAAAACTAAATCCCAATCTCATTATAAATTTTGTTTAAAATTATTATAATTTACTGTTTGAAGAATTCCCTAATATTTGCCGATAAAGGAGTAAGAGAGTCTACCAGTTATTTTTTTGTTCTAGTTTTCTTGCCATAGATCAATAGCTTTGTTATAGTGGCGGGATGGCCGAATGGTAACACTGTCGGCGTGCCACGCAGGAGGACTCGGATTCGCGTCCTGAGTCTGATATATCCTGAAAAGTTTTTCAAGGTAAGGATTGATTAGGCCCATTTTTGGCCCATGATACAGTGAATATATCGTTTTACTTTTTAGAAAACTTTTGGTTATATTTGACTACTATTTTCTTTTTAGTAATAATGGACAGTAAAGAAGAAGGAAAAATGATAAATTTAATTGAACTATATAAAAATAATGAAATATAACGCTTCGTCGGAATCCATCCTATTCGTTGTGTATAAACACCGATAAGTACACTACGTGTTCTCCATTAGATCGCTCTTATTGCGGTTCGCTAAAGACCCGTGACGTGTTCGTAGTGTTGTTATTTCCGCGAACCTGTATCGCACCGTTACAATACAGGCTAGGCCCAGCCCTGAGATCCTCGTCCTTCACCATCCGGCCTCCTCCATAAGTGTGGTGCAGCCCGTGGTTGGAACTGGCCCCGCCCCTTACGGCCGTATAAAATGGATGGATTAATACTCGGATCCAACATCACTACCATTTTTCGTATTCACCACAACAAATTTCGAAAGTTAATCTCCAACTGTGAGTGGAAATTCAACTCATCCTTGTCGACGGATTAATTCTCGAAGAAGAAGATGACGCGTGCCCATAACCAGCCAAGTCAGAAAACGAGATGGATGAAAGTGATCTGTACGAAGACTTCTTGCTTTTACAAAAATTAAGAGAACAATTTTTTTCAGGAAAAGACAACTTCAAAAAATATATTCAGTAAGAAATAATGATATTGTTGTACTGAATAGTCATCACTTCCACAAGCGATATCGTTTACATAAAGATGTGATTTCGGTAAACCTGTCGCAGACCGGACTGCCCAAAAAAAAGCAAATTATTTCATAATTTTTATATTAATTACTTTCTTACCTTATATTTAATTGATTTAGGGGTGGAATATTGCTGAAATTATCTTCAGTAATTCACAATGAACGATATTCGATCGGATTATCGACAGATTTACCAGATTATATTTCCTCTCATTTATATGAGCGGATAATTTCTAGTATATATTAATAGTGAAATGTGGTTGGCTGGAAATCCCTTTTGTAATCAAACCATTATACCGATTCCTATAAATAGGATATCGTTAGAAAAATGTACCACTCGAATTTCTGCGACAGCCAAATTTTTTGTCGTTATTCATAATTTAAAAAATTAAGGAATAAAAATTAAATTTTAAAATTTATAGTTTCTCTAAAATCACAAAATCCGCAGGTGGCACTATAACTTAATAAGAGGTGCCATTTAATGATTATTTGTACATGTATGTATAACTAAATCCGCAGGTGGCGCTATAACTTAATAAGGGCTAATGATCCCGTATACGAGTATGTCTTTTTCTTTTGTATGGTAAGCTTGCTGGCTAAATTTTTCCACCTTTAGGAGTTCCGGTCCGGTTCGCACATGCCCAGAAACATAGATTTTACACGCTTATTCCGTTATTATATATGATTATGATCAATGATTTAGTGATATCCATAGTATAATGGATTTTTATATATACCGAACGGGAATTGTTTGAAAAATTTTGTAAAAATTCGACATTTCGTGCAGATTTTTAAACCCAGTGAATATCTGAACACACAAAGTATAGTATAGTAAAACTTTTAATGATGATAAATATCAGTACAGAAATTTTTCCATTAAAATTCTTTCCTAAAATGTTTTCCATGCGCAACAAATATTTTAAAATATAGAATTTTTCAAATTTATAAAGATGGTATCTTGTATCGAGGACTTTAAAATTAGCATTCGTGTAGACCAGTGGTTGCCAAAGTGTTCAGTACCGACCTTCTGTGGTCTGTACTGACTCTCAAGAGATCGATGAAAATTAAAATTGGTGAGAAATAAATAGGTCTTTAAGAGGTTTTTTTTATAAATTTTAATATTCAATAGAAAATAATAATCTAAAATTTTGCCAATAATTGTTGTTTAAAAACATCAAGCCTACTTATTTTTTGTTAACAGATGACACCCCACTCCATTCTGGTAGAATACTATGTGGCGGGCGAAACAAGCCCTTCCACAGGCTGCCCACCCCTGGGAAAGGATCAGACGGATTGTAAAGGACGGGGATTGACGAGTCCGGTCAGGACCCCATTATAAGTATTTTCAAGGAATGGGACCCGAGACTCGAATCCGGGTCCTCCAGAGTGGAAAGCCGAAGCGATCCGAGACTCGAACCCGGGTCCTCCAGAGTGGAAAGCCGAAGCGTGGATGAGACCCGAGACTCGAACCCGGGTCTTCCAGAGTGGAAAGCCGAAGCGTTGAGATACTATAGAACCCGAGACTCGAACCTGGGTCCTCCAGAGTGGAAAGCCGAAGCGTTTCCACACGGCCAATCCGGCCGACGAACTTCAATATTTGATTGTGTTTTGTACATGCGGCCAATCCGACCGACACGTCAAGCCTATTTTTCATATTTTTTTTTGTCAACAGATGACGCCACATTCCATTCTGGTAGAATACTATGTGACGGGGGAAACAAGCCCTTCCACAGGCTGCCCACCCCTGCGGAGGGGTCAACCGGATTGTGGAGGCGGGGATTGAAGGCCGGGCCCGGACCCCATGATAAATATTTTCAAGGAATGGGACCGAGACTCGAACCCGGGTCCTCCAGAGTGGAAAGCCGAAGCGTTTTCACGCGGCCAAACCGGCCGACTATTAAAAATACATTTTAGTTCAATATAAAAATGTTCTGTTGCGTGATTAATTGTAAATGATTTTTAAAATACAGTTTATTATACACTACCGTAATTATTACTATTCAAAAACCTTTCATAAAATAGATTTAAAAAGTATTTAATATTAAAACTTTCACTGGGGTCTCCGAATTTTTATGGCATCATCAAAGGGGTCGTTGAGATAATAAGTTTGGCAACCTCTGGTGTAGATTAAATTAAAAAGAACTACCATTTAAAATTTTTAATGTTATATTATACATGAGATAATTTGCAGATTATTATGTATTATGTATAAATATATATACAGTATATATATATATATATATATATCCGGGATCATCTCATTATTACATCATTTACGTTCTACCTTTTTTTATACATATCATTTTCTTAATGTTTTATACAACCACCATTTTGTTGGAACGACTTCGATCTTGTTGCCATGTTATGCCCTCAAAATTAACAGGCATTTATATCGGACATTAAGGGATCTAAACATTACTTTTTTTTAAATCTGAATGCTCTGCAATTTTTGTTTTCGAGATATAACTGACCGATCGATGACCGATGATGTAAAACTTATATATTGATAGAATCCAATTTTTAATGAAAAAATGGTTTAAAAGTAAATAGTGTTTTGAAGCCATTTTTCTACAAAAACTTCTATAATTCATTCACTTTGTTCGTTTTATTGTATCCTTGGCCGTCATCAAGATATATCCATAATCAGACATCAATAAAAAATTCGAATTTTATGGAATTATGCCTTATTATCTCAGATATGCAGGCTAAATATCCATCAGTAAATGGAAATTAATGTAATTTAATAATATAACGTGCCAGAAAATTTATTATCCCAACCGATCCAATTCGAAGAAGTAATATTAATTTGGCAGTAACATGGAAACTACATCTTGGATATTTATAAAATTACGATATTGTTTATGTATTATATTTTTCACGGTAAAATTCATCTTATTAAGTGGTAGATTTATCTTATTAGGTAAGAATCATTTATAAATTAATAATTAGGCAAATAAATCGATTTAATTGTTGTTATAATGATTGAGATGTAATTACAATAATGAGTTGTTTTTACTGTGATAATATCATACGATTGATGTTAATTATTATAATTGCCGTGTGCTATTATTAATACATTATTTGACAATTGCTCAAAATTTGAATCAGATAAATGCTGTTTAAATAACTTTAATATAATGGCTACGTTCAGCAGACTCAACGGTTCTAAGTGAGAAGACGAGTTGTAGCGATACGGTTGATCAATCTGCTAAACGGCAAGTAGTAACAGGAGGTGCGGTTATTGAAAGAAAATGGGTTTTTTGTAAATACCGTATTTGCGATAGCAGTTGAATTTTTTAGATCGGTCGTAGAACAGTTATATTCTTATATTGTAATTTGATTAATATTTATTCCATCTTGTAACAACTCAACATGTTGGATAGTAGCGTAAATGAAATCCGCTACCAAACGTGACGTCACGCACTCAACAGATTCGATAGTAGCGCTACCTTGATGACGCGTTCAGCAGAAAAATCTCTCCTGTTCCACAACAGTTTGAGTCTCTGAACGCATCTATGTTTCCTTTTCTTTCTTTTTTGAAATTCTCAGTTCCTAATCTTCTTTCATACGTTATTATTTGAGTTTATCATGGATACTTTGAATGTTTCAAATACTTTGTAAGTAATATTAAGATAAAAAGCCAACAATTAATCTTATCTCATAAAAAATAACATCTTTAATTTCCAAATACTGGCACATGTATTAATTGATCGTCTCCAATTCTTTATAAATTAGTTATAATAATAATAATAATAATAATAATGTTTATTTAAACTATTAGTGTAATTCCCTATAAACGACAGGGAGTACAGAATGATTACAAGCATTACAGTAGATTAAAAATCGATAGCATAAAATTAGAAACACTATATGCTAATTTTGTATAAAAATCTTGTTTGCATTCGATTCCAAAATGCCTTTTCATAAGATAATATTTCATTAAATTAAATGCTCTGCTCATAGAAAGTACTAACAGTTATAAACTAGAACAATTAATAGAGATTATATTCGACAATATTAGAAATTAAAGAAAATAATATTGTCTTTAATTACAAAAAGTGCTTACCTTTTCTTTAAAATGAGAAGAGAAACTCCATTAGTAAACCAGGACTGGCAGATTAATCCGTCATTTAATCCTCATTGTTCACTGGGGCCTATAATTTCAGCGGGCCAAGTATTTGGACTAGAACCAATATTGCCATGTAGCTGCCATTATGCCAGGAAAAATCAATGGTTTTCTCGATATGAAACTATAGTAGAAATTTTCATGTGGTTAATGACTGTTCATGCCATCGTAATTTCCATTGATAACAGTATGTTATGCGGAAGTGCATATTCAAGTTCTTCAGATAATCATCTATTCCATATAGCATTTCGGCTGATGATAAGTTTTTTCTTTTCTATTCTATTTAGTCTCCTTAAAAGAAGAAAATTTAAATGGGTAGCAAATAAAAGCGGATATGATGGTGAAATGAAATTTTTCCTTCAGGCTGAGTTCAATTGTCTGCTTATTCTTATTTTACATTTTGTTGGAAATATCATTTTTTTGTTTATTATAGATTTAATATATTATCCAAAAATTGAAAGTAGGAGCAAATTGGCTTTGGTTTCGATTCCATGCAGCATGTTTTACGTTACATGGGTCATACTTGCTTATGGGCAAATTACTTTCATACTTGCACTATCTGTACTTATTTTTTGGTTAATTCTCCATCGGTTAAAGTATCTGCAAAAGAAAATAGACTATTTAGAAAAAAATGCATGGAATTTAAGGTTAGAAGTACATGACATCATTGAGAGACACACAGAATTATGGGAATTATTTCAGCAAGTTAATCAGCTATGGAGCGATATAGTCGCTGTTCTTTACTTCCTTATGACTCATACAATTGGTTTAATTTTATATTTATTTGTGTTTAATGAATCGGGAGAGGATATTAAACATTCATCTTCAAGGAAGATTACAATTTCATTTGGTTGGACTTTTACTGCATATGTATCAGTTTGCATCATTGCTTCTTTTCTCGTTTCCAAAATAACTTCATCAGTAAGTATAAAGATTTGTTTCTATTTTAACATATTAATTTCATTCTACTAATATAATTGCTTATACAAATAGATTATCAATAAGTATCTGTTCACACCAAGAAAATCATGCTAAAAGCTCAAACAAATGGTTACTAAAGTTTTTGCAAAATTTAAAAAGTTGTTTTTTTTTACAAAAAAACGAAAATATTTGGTTAATTTAAATATTTTATATTATATTTATTGCATGTTTCGAAAACTTTGTAAATAGTAATTAACAAACAATTTTAACAATATAACAAGAGAAAATTCAGTTTAATATATGCAGAAAGATCGAAATATATTCGATACAACTATAAATAATTCCGATATTAATTGAATTGCGATAAAAGAAGAAATATCGCTTTTTATAAAATCATTTTACTGTTAATTAAGAATATTGATGCGGCAACTAAATAATATACTTTCTACAGTTTTCTGAATCAACCAAAAAATTATACAGTATTGTATGTATTTTATCTAATAAATTTTTTACTTGCTGTTATTTTTAAATAAATATCGTTTTTTTTTTATTTTTTAAGAAAGTAGTTCTCGAAATTTTAATAATTCTGTCATTATCATGACTTTTTTAATTTGAGGGAAGAAGATTTTCAAATTAAAAGTGAAATAATTTTATTTTAATCCAAATATTTCATTTTAATATTTTATAAAAAGAATGCCAGATATTCCCAATGTTTTTCCACAATGGATTCAACTAGTCTCCACTTCTCTTGAAATTCCGAAATTGATCCGATATCCTCCAAGTTTGACAAATAATCAGGTCGCAACATATTGATCTTTATTCTTTTACTCTATATCAGGGCTGTCCAAAAGGCGGCCCGCTAAGCCATTTTGTGCGGCCCACGAGACTTTTACGATTTGTAATATAATATTACTTTTTAATGTTTTTTTCACTTTTATTTATTACTTTTTTAAGAGATTAATAAAAAGAATCCTAAAATTGAATTATATTAAATCAATTAATTAATTTTTCTTAATTATTAGTAAATATTTAACGATCAGCAAGCTATCACATCTTATAAGATTTTCAATCACATCAATTTTAGTTTTAGCTATTTCAATTTAAAACTTTGAATTCTGACTGTATTTTACTTATTTTTTGGTTTCTAACACACACCATTTTAGTGATTGTGTGACCGTTGTTGTGAGATTCTGTTTTAATTTTTATTTTACGCTTTAATTTAATTTTTATTTTACCATGAGTTCGTTGCATTTGTAAAATGAATGAGATTTTACGTTTTGTAAAATAGAAAATGAAAATCGAGTATATTAGTAGCAGTGGGAAAATGACTTCTTCATAACAAATCGCATAGGTAAACTGCTTTGTTTAACGAATGTTTTCCTAACTTTTGTGATTTTGGTTGAAAAGTAATATCAATGTTTGATTGTACTTATTTTGCATTTTCCAACATGAAGATAGTTAAGAATCGATTCTGAACCTTTCTCGGAGATTCTTCTCTTTTACATATTCTACGGATAGCTACAACAGGAATAGATGTAAATATCTAGCCCTTATAAATGCTGCTACCCGCCCTTATTTATCATATTGAATAGATACATGCATACTTTTTTTATATATTTTCAATTGTTTATATTTTATAACTTTTTGTTAACATGTAACATGTTTATTGGATGCAATCAGATAAATATAATTTTTTAATAAGGTTTGTTAATCTGGAAATAAAATTGGTTTCCAAAAAGCGGTATATTTTTGCGTTCTATTTGTTGAGACAATAGCGTATCAAATACCAAAGCCCTCCCCCTTTTTTGGTAATTGCGGCCTTCCATATCTCCATTACTGGAGATATGGAGGGCCGCAGTTATACACGACTATGGCCCTCGGGTTCATTATAATTGGACAGCACTGCTTTATATCAATCATTAACTGATTCACTGCTTCATATCTCTCTTGCAAATTCGGCGGAATGATATATCAAATATTCAAATGCTGCAACTTTTCACGATTTTTATTTAACTAAATTTTAGAAACTTTATTTTTAATTATTGGAACAGATTATTAACTAGACTGTTGTCAAACTTTTTAATATTACTATATATTTATGAATGCCACTTATTGATTCTTTAATAATGCAAATTGTAGGAAATTTAGACATAAATCTAGAAAAAATTTGACTGTGGTTCCGAATACGCGCTCCAAAAACTGATTTTTTAACTTCCTAACGTCAAAACAACTACTGAGATATCTTATTTGAGTATTCCTTATGCGGCAAAATCCATCAATTCCGCAAAAATTTGATATCATCTCGATAAATTGTTCAAATTTCGAACGAAATCGTGGACATTTCACTTAGTCTGCTGTTCTGCGCCGTCGTAGAAGAAAGCTGTCGGTGTGCGCATGCGCACTGGTTAATTTTTGTCAGTAGTTTGCATTTCGCTTCTCGAGTTCCGCGCGCATCTCTACAGATCGCGGTGGCGTCACGCAGTATTCCTGTTCACAATTATCTTATTTCATCCTTTATATAAGTAGTTTCCCCTAAGGATATCTGAAGTTGGAGAAGACAATAAAAATTTAAAATAATTATGTTGCTAATTAATTGTTATCATCATCATTACCGCTCTTCCCAAAGTATGGACAGTTTAGTGTTACATAATAACGAATATTCTTTTTTCAAATAATTCTTGCATCGCTATATTTTGTATATTAAAGGTTTAAATCTAAGTTGTAGAAAAATGTCTCCGATGTTATAATATCAATCATAACGAAGATGGAAGTTTTTCGACAGTTTTTCTTATTAAATGACAGTGTTTGAAATTTAGCCGAACGATTTCTGTTTTTGTAGTGAAAAATTTTCCTGATCCTTTTACGAATGTGGAAGGTATGGGAAAAAGGTTGGAAAGATTCAACCATTTAGAAGTCAAAAGTGACTGGGAAGTGGATTAAAAAGACAGATGAAATTTACCTGGCATACAGCAATTAATTAACAGTAGTCACGCAATATCGTTTTAATACAATCCTTTAAATACTTAAAATGGGTTATAAAATTTAAAAACAAAATCTGGAAAAATATCTAGCGTCCTAACTTTTCTTATGACCATCAGATGCACTGAACCAATTTTGCATCAATGACAATTTTTTGCTAACAATTTGTTATTGCGCGCCTATTTGTATTTGTTTTGCGTTTGTATAATTGAGATTGCTGGTTTCTAAAAATTATTATTATTATTAAATATATGAATATACGATCTAATTTTTAATAAAAGATATGTTAAGAACTACATGCATTTTTTTTATTTTAGTTTGAATACTGAGTCACCTTATATAAAAGTTATTGATTTTGGTGTTGCGCGACTCTAAAAAGTTAAAAATCAATGGGGCTATACACTAAGTTTGGATAATTGTATTCCCATTTTACATTTTGTTTCTATTTATGCAATAGTTATTTGTAAATTACTTATAATTTACAAATTTAAAATTTAATGAAAATATTATATCAAATAAAATTTTATTATTATAACAAATATAAACAAAAATAATAAATGCAATATAATAATTTATTTAAATATTTTTATAATCTGCAACAAGCCGTATAGTTGCGAATTGCTACTATCTCCATTTTAGATCAGTAGATCACATACTGTCCGTCCAGTTTAACCGCGACCATCGACGCAAGTACGCGTGCGCTAACTGAACGAGTCCAGTTGACAAAATAGGGATGACAGCTTCGCACATGGATAACTTTTCAAACGCAAGATAACTGAAGTTGAATGGAAGTTTATTGTAATGTCGAATGCTAAATGATTTGTTTCGACGTTGAAAATAGTATATTTAACAGAACTTAATATAATATTAATTCAATAAATTTTATCTAATAAAATATAATCATTATATTTTAAAAATTTTTTAAAATTTTATAATAAAAAAATAAATATTAATATTTTTTTTATAGTAAATATCATCATATATATTATTAGTCAAACGTGGTTGGCTGATGTCCCTTTTTTGGACGAGTAAATATTTTTAATTAATAACCGTTCTCATCATATTCTGAATCAGTTGTTGAATCACTGTCAATCAATGAAATAGAGTGGTTCACACACTACTTCTACAATTGCGTCGTTATCCCAGTAAGCTGCTTCTATTTTAATTACATGCTCGTAATATTTACGCAAGTTTTCAACAGATATGCTGTTTATAGCGTCTTCGGTTATTTGAAAAAGTTTTGTCATGTTGATATCACCAGTGGGATTAATATTGCATACGTATCTTTTTAATTTGGCCCACACATATTCAATGGAATTTATACCGCAGTGGTATGGCGGGAGACAGTGTTGTAAATCCATGTTCTGCTAGCATACAATCACATCGATAGGTTTTTATTTTAGGAGGGACCCCACAGCACCATCTAATGTCCATACACATATTTAAAGTTGGAGGATGCATCACATCATGACATGGCCTCTCTAAACTAACCGCTCTCTGCTGCCTCTCTAAACTACGACACCAACAACGAGTAAATTAAAAAGCAAAACATCAAAATTATAAGTCATTACCTTTTTTAAGATTTGTATAATCTATTTTATTTAAAACAGCGAAAGCAAAATTAGAGCTTTTTATTATTCATAGAAATGTGCAGAACCTAAAAGTCTTGAACCGAAAATTTTTCTTGGTCTGCGCACGCCGCAGAACCTAAGTGTTGAACCGAAAATTTTTCTTGGTCTGCGCACCGCCATCTTAGCTATTGTTACTAAACTAGGATTAGCTATCTTTTACGTCGTGCAACACTCTGTACTTGAAAATTTTTCTTGGTCTGCGCACCGCCATCTTTGCTACTGAATATTAAAACTCGGATGGCTATATAGTTAGAACTGAAACTGAAATATTAAATTTATTTATACTGTACTTTCAAGTGAGTTTCTGGCCAAGATATGGCATACAAACCGGAAACTTTGTCACTTTCAGTTTCAGTTTCAGACGTGTTTTCAGGTGTAGTGGATTCCAGGCCTAACTGTTCTGCATTAAAATCGAGGTTATTGGAGATTGATTGTTTGTGTTTTAGAGGTTTTTTTCTTCAGGGTGAGTTGGGGCCCCCGCATCGCGGGGTCTGCTGACCATCAGCTACGCCACTAGCCATGCCGTTTATCACTTATTGACAGTCAGCATTCGTTCTGACCATCTTACATATAAATGTACATAAATTAATATTTCATAGATATTTAATATTGGATATTGCATAAATGCGACTGAAAATAATATAAAGTGGTCATATTATTTCCTCTTTGCACTAGTAGTATGCCCTTTGGTAGTAGCTAGATATACCATATTTATTTTTAAAAATGCCTATTTCTTCTTGATTATATTATTAAAAATGTGCAGATAAAATGTAAATAAAATCAAAAATATTAATTAACTGTGTGCTTCACAAATAACTTTAGAAATGCATATTATCAATCCTTCTTAATGAATAAACATAGCTGCTGCAATGCATATATCATCAGTTAATATTAAATGGAAATATAATGATATCTGATCTTTCTGATCAATAAAATCAATAAAGATCAGAAGTTTCATATTATTTAAATCATGTAGAAAATACTGTTAAATACAGGATGATAATTTTGCAGCTTATTTTGGACATCATGGTTATACTTTCAATGATCACATATGCTGATTGGCTTTCCAGTTGCAGCAAAATTTCTTTTGCATGTTTGATGCTGATTTTTTAATGTTTAAATTTTGTTAAATATTTTGGTTAAGATTCAGAAATGAAAGAAACTTTTAATATTTCTTCAATATTTTCTGCTGAAGAAGCACTTTAAAATCATATTATAGAGAAATATTTGAGGCATACATTCTGCTCTCCATTCAGCTTTTACTTGATATTACATTGCAACATTTTAATGCTAAAAGTCTGGTATTTTGTCAAAGTGGCTTTATTTATTCCAATATTGAAATGGATTTGAAAAATTTTTAAATTATAAAAAAAAAGGTATTTATTTCAATGGATCAGCTTATACAAGGATTTCACATTTTTAATGATTTTAAAACCTGAATTGGCTTATATACAGGTTTATATGGTAAACTGTTTATTGCAGTTTTATTTACTTTTCATAAAAAATATTCTATTGTAAATGAAAGATTGTTGGAATTCCCAATAACAACATCACTATCACTTAACAACAAATCAGACTAAAAATTTCTGCTTAAATCTTATCATATAGTATAAGAAAATTATCAACGGCACAAAAGCAGGCTCTAAAATCTAAGCAAGTTTAATATTTAAAAAAATATATAATTAATAAAAGCACTTTTGGTTCTATTACTGAACCTTCTTCAATTATATAATATCTTAATAAAACCTTTTAAATGAAATTTATACAATGAGAAAATTCTTGCACTGTAGCAAATACAATTCAAAAATTCGAAAATTCACATACATTTGAAAGAAAAGTTAATATACATAATAAGTTAGTATACATTTGAAAGTTTACTAACATTAATATTTTATGAGTTTATCATTTTTTATATAAATTATGAGCGTTCAAATATGAATACAATAATTTTAAGTAGCTAGATACATTTTTAAACATTAATACATAATTGTTTAACAGCTTTTAAAAATAATGCATAAATAAACTTCCACTTATATAACTAGTATATTTATAAATAAGCCTTATTCAAAGTGGAAAAAGATAATTTTATTATAGAAGTACTTTCAACTTCAAAAAGTCATCATCAGCTTTACCAATGCAATGGTACAGCTGATGATGACTTCTTGAAGTCAAAAGTACTTCTATAATAAAATTATCTTTTTCCACTTTGAATAAGGCTTATTTATAAATATCCTAGCTTTTAAAAAAACAAAATTTAAAAAAATTGTTTTTTTAATAATTTATATTAATCATATCTCATATTTGTAAAGCTGCATAAGCTGGATTATGAATTGTTAAATCTTAAAAGCTGTTAAACAATTATGTATTAATGCTTAAAAATATATTTAGCTACTTAAAATTTTTATATTCATATTTGAATATTTATAATTTATATAAAAAATAATGAAACCGATAAAATACTAATGTCAGTAAATGCACAGGAACTTTCAAATTTTTGAATTGTATTTGTTAGAACAACAAGAATTTTCTTACTGTGTTAATTTCATTTAAAAGTATTTATTAAGATATTATATAACTGAAGATGGCTCAGTAATAGAAGCAAAAATACTTTTATTAATTATTTTTGTTTAAAATATTAAACTTGCTTGAATTTTAGAATCTGCTTTTGTGCTGTTGATAATTTTTCTTATAGTACATGACATCACTATTTACATAAAATAATTTAATGATATAATTATTTGTTTAAAAATTAATTAATTTAAACCATAAATTTAAATTAATTAAATTAATTGATTTTTGATTTTTATAAAAAATGCTGAGTCATAAATGCTTTTAAATCATGGATATTAATGTTAATTAATTATATAATGTTTTAAATAAGAATAGAAGTAATTAAATAAAAATGAATTTTAAAACATTTGGCCTAATAACTTTATGAAGCAAGATTGTTAATTGCTAAAATACTTATATATTCATATTAATAAATTCTAAAAAAATTAAATATTAAAAATTGCTTACCTTCTAACATACTGAGCATCATTATTACCATTTCTTTTTGTAATTCTAATAATTCTTTTAATAAATCTAATTGACTTGAATTCTACATAAAAAGAAATAGAAATATTTGCATACAGTATTACAGAAAATGAATGATAGGCAAACTAATGGTTAAATCTAAACAGTGGCAGCTCATGACTTGAAATCGTGGGGTGTTGCAACTTTTGAAATATGCATATACAATGTAAATACAGTGTATACATATTTGGATAAAATAGCAAAAAATATGGTAACAATTAAAAAAATATTGTTTATTGTCGATAAAATTATACAGTTTGATATAATTCAAAATTACTTAAAAATAAAATATATTCTTCTTGTTTTGTTTCATGATAAAATATTGTTTATTATCAATAAAATTATACAGTTTAGTATAATTCAAAATGTTATGTCTTTAATTGTAATGTCCAATTATTTAAAGAGATGGATTAAAAACGATAAGCACTATGAACACACTACTACTGGCGCAACCTGCATATAAACAACAGTGGAGCTGCACGACAGACAGTACCACATTATGCTAATAGCTTGCATCCATGTATTCTTGCACAAGCATATGCATGTCACTCCAATGTGCATATGCTTGCACAAGTAGCAATATGACACTGTGGTAAACACAGTGCCACTAGCATCCTTCACTCTCTTAAGTGCTACAAAATAGATTATTTTTTCATACAAAATAAGAGAATTGTATAGGGTTGTTGTTGATAAAATTAAATATTACAAGCAAATATAAATAAATTAATAAATATATTTATAAATCAAGAAAAATTGGGGATGCTGCAGTTCCATAGTGCCTATGCACGAGCTGCCCCTGAATCTAAATATTTATTTACTTATATGTAAATTTATATTTAATTGGCATAGTATAAGATTAAAGTTTTTTAATTAACAAAGATTTTTAATTTTAAATCAGAAATCATCAAAATGAAGAATGTTAAAAATTTGTGAAGAAGTTTAAAATTTTTTATAAAAATAATAGCATTATAATAATTCTTATTTGTAAAGAATATTTCAGATAACAATTTTCTATATTGTTATGAAGATAGATTGAATTTACAACAGAATAATCTACTATCTGTATTATACTATCTACTATCTGTATTGTGCTTTTGCGTCAGCTGCACAATCATAACAAAAATCACCATCTTAATGATTCTTTTGGATTTTTTTTTTTAACAACAGAATAATCTACTATCTGTATTATACTATCTACTATCTGTATAATCTACTATCTGTATTGTGCTTTTGCATCAGCTGCACAATCATAACAAAAATCACCATCTTAATGATTCTTTTGGATTTTTTTTTTGTTAAAAAATGTGGATATATATATATATATATGACTGAACATAAATTAATATTTTTGTAAGTAATTAAATATTGATACTATACTATACAAATATGACTGAAAATATATGAAGCAGTCACATTGTTTCCTTTTTTCAGTAGTAACATGAACTATGATAATGATTGCATGCACCACATTTATTTCTAAAAATACCTATTTCTTCTCAATCATATTATTAAAAACACACAAATATATGTGAATGTTATTATTTAAATAAATTCAAAAATATTAATTTATTGAGTGCTTCACAAATAAGATTGGGTAAGATTTAAATTGATCTTTTTGACACACAAACATGACTGTTGCTAATGTATGTATCATTAGTTAATATTAAATGGAAATATAGCAATCTCTGATGTTTTTAATTGATATTTTGTATACTGTCAGATAATTGTAGTCTTAACAAAAATCTTTAATATTCAGATAGCTCATGTAATAGGAAAAAATTTTTTACTAATTAAAACATTTTCGGCCTAACTTTGAGGCCCTTGTCAATTTACAATTTCTTATACAATGAATATTTTAGAAAATAGTAATAATTGTATACTGACAAAGGCCTCAAAGTTAGGCCAAAAACGTTTTAATTAGTAAAAATTTTTTTCCTGTTACATGATCTATTTAAATATTAAAGAATATTGATAAAACAGGAAGTGTTAAAAAGCTTTAACAAAAATCATCATATTGATGCATCCTCCTAGTAGTAAACCAGCATTAGCTATGATTTATAATAATGTTATTATAAACGTATACAATTTATGGAAAACATATTAAAAAAGATAGCTACCTGTAAAAACTGTAATGTTTTTTCTCTATTATGTAATGATAAATAGCAACATGGTACCTATCTCCATAAAGTTGCATATTCCATTCCTGTTAAAGATATACATTCTAAAAAATTTTACACATTATTATATTGAGCAGACAAAACATCCCTTGTGTAAATGTATATAAGAACATAAAATCAGATGTTGTCAACTACATATGTAAAACTGTTCTAGGTAAATTTATGACTACACATGATGTAAGAATTCTTTGGGATGAAGTTGAAATCATCAAAAACGATTTGCTTAACACATACAAATTTAAAAAAATGGCATATTTACAGCAGATCTGAAAGGAATCTATATTAAATAAAGTAGATGGCAGCTCTTTATCTTCTGAATGGAACTATGTATCATCCTTCAATTAATGCAGTTACATTTTTTTATAGTTAATGCCATGTTTATTCATTTTATATTTATTTTTTGTTATATTTTGTAATTTTGTATAATTTGGTATTACTTTCATATATATGTATATAACTTAATTTTGTAAGATGCTTATGATTTTTATTTTTAAAAGTTCAACTTTGAATGTAATTCAAATGCTCTTATTCTATTCACTGGCAACAGATGGTAATCTAAAAGCACTTTATATGTCATTCTTGGATTAAATGTTTATTTTTTGGTTCTTCTAAGCAATTAATTTAATTTATATACAAGAACCTTGTTTTTTTCAATGGTAAAACAGGTGAAAACCCACAAATTCAATCATTAATTCAATTGAAAAATAATATATTTTTAATTTAAAATAAATATAAGAAAATGCAATAAATGAAGATATAAAAAATGACTCAATGTTCTTTTAGAATTCCTTATGGAATCCCTTATGGCAGAATTCTTTATAGAATTCCTTATAGAATATATTGGCATATCTTTCCTTATAGAATTCCTTATGGAATTCCTGTGGGTTTATCTGAAGTATATATTTGTATATGTACTTAATCCTGCTGAAATTGGTTTATTTAAATTAAAGGTTCTCCAGAGCAGTGGCAGATTAAGTTAGTGTGGGGCCTGATTGGATATTTCTCATGGGGCCCCTCAAAATATAATGTATAATAAAATATTATATTTAACAGCACTATGGCAGGAAAAATATACATAATAATAAAAACACAGTAAACTTAGAAGCGCTTTCGATTTAATAAATCCTCCTCAGCTACAACGAATAACAGAAGGTTATTCGTCATTTTAAAAACATCAATAATTTTATCAAACATGGTGGAAAATATAATTGATTCCTCAGCTACAACGAATAACAGAAGGTTATTCGTTGTAGCTGAGGAAGATTTATTAAATCGAAAGCGCTTCTAAGTTTACTGTGTTTTTATTATTATGTATATTTTTCCTGCCATAGTGCTGTTAAATATAATTTTTATCTTATACTGGCAGTGTAGTAGTAAAGTATAATAAAATATACATTGTATACATTAATAAATGTATATGTATAAATAAAATAAGTAACGTTTATAAATAAATATGCAATTTTTTATTAAACCTTTGACTGCTATGGATGCATAAATTCGTCCATCTAAAACTATCGGTATGGACTATGGATGCATGTATGCTTTAGCAATTGTTTCTATTCAAAATACAAGTATCGATGATATCGATGAGTTCAAGAAGGTATCATATATTTAATTTGCTTATCAATGACAATAAATAATAAAATTTACTTGTATCCAAAGCACTTTCATTTGACAGAATGTTTCTTCTTTCAAGAAATGAGAAATGTCATTGCAGTAACATTGTAAAATAATATAATTATGTCATAATGGAGAAATTTTCATCTTTTCATTTTGGATAAATTAAATCAACATTATGAAAATATACACAAGAAGTTAAATTAATACTTATTTATGAAAATTAAAAGGAATTTTAAAAACATCAATAATTTTATCAAACATGGTGGAAAATATAATTGATTCATTGTCTCTAAAAATAAAAAAACTATTTAAGCTTATCTGATGAATTATATTATATTTTGAGCAGATAATTATTTGGAATATTTTTTAAGTGACTTGAACTTTTTAAATTCTTTGCATATTTATCCAGGAAAAATCGAGATTTATGAAGTTTTATTGAATGATTTATCTTAAAATATTTTTATAAACTAATTATGGTGATTGGCAATATCTTCATCAATTATCAGTAATAACTGTAAAACCTTCGATAACATTTCTGGTAAGAACAGAATTAATAATTCACTTGTTGGATATCATATCATTTTAAAAAATACTCACTTGTTATTCTGTAAATTTCATTTATAACCCATTTCCTATTGCTAAGACTCTTCCAGCCTTATATTTACATATAAAAATGCGAGCTTCATCTACTTCAGTCATAAATTCAAGATCAACTAATAACCTTCAATTATTCATTTAAACTGTGAAACTTTTTTTGATATATTCTGGCAACATTCATATATACCGTATATACTCGAATATACGCCGATCCGTGTATAAGCCGACCCCAGAGTTTGAAAATCGGTAAAAATGCATAACCTGTGTATAAGCCTACCCCCTGACTTTAGCACTTAAAATTTGGCCAAAATTTGAAACCGATAAATTACGTGATTTTTGATTTTTAGTTATATTATCAATATATTAATGCCATTTGCCAAAATAAATATTTTATTGAAACTTTAAATATCATATAAAATAAATTATATATTACAAACACCAATATATAATTTAAAAGGTAAAATTTTATGTTACCTGAAGCGATCGAGCACATCGCGCCGCCGACTCCAACCTGCATTTGTATAAGTGCATCAGATAGGCAACGCCGTGCCGCCTGACCCGCAGCGATGCAGAAATACTCAACAACAATCCAGCACAGCGTGCCTATATAAGATTCTTGGATTATTGTCGGAATTTCTGTGTTGCGGTGCATCAGGCAGCGCGGCATCGCCTAGCTAATGCACTTATATAAATGCAGGTTAGATTCAATAATGTGACGCGCTGGATTGCATCAGGTAAAGTAAAATTTTACTAAAGTAAAAAATCTAACCCGAATATTAAATTTTAATAGCATCAAATAAATTCTAGCAGTATGTTTAAATGGCATGATAATTTTAAAAGGCTGTGGAGGAATTTTACTTTTTTTAAATAGTAAACGCTATTAACTGCAATAAACGACACTGTATCGACTTAAGAAATTTAATTAATTAAAAATTATAGGCGTGAATAGGATTGCCAGATTTAAATTTTTATAATATGGAACATAAAATAATGAAAGAATTGATAATAAATACTGTATGCAAAACAAGATTATATATATATATATCAGCGCGGATCTAGGATGAGGCGAGTCGCTTAGGGCCGAAAATTATGAGGGCACGAAAATGCAGTTGCAATTTCACACACACAAGCTTAATTATATTTATCTTGACAATATTTCGTGCTGTAAAAATTGATCTACAAAGACATAATGGTATATTTTCTAACGGATAATACTTATCAAAGGAGAGAGAAACCAGTGAGAACTAAATTGTTATTATTTACACTATTAAATGACAGTCAGTCTAAACCAGTGGTTCCCAACGTGGGGCACACGTCCCACAAGGGGGAAATTTGATTTTTAAAGGGGGCAATTCGAGAATGAGTTATTAACAGTGAATTTTTTTTAATTTTTTATGATTCTAGAGGCCTCTATATAGTATATAAATATGTATTGTGACATAGACATTTTAAAAATTAAAATCAATGTTCACGGTAGTTTTGTAACTTTATTTGCTATTTTTCATATAAATTCATATTATTTTTATTTTTTTAACCGAGTGATTTCTTCCTTAGTACTTCAACTGTCTTTTCATTCTTTTACTTTTCTCTTTCATGGATGCCATGATCTTTGGAAGCTTTTTTAGACAAAGTTAATGATCTTTTAGGCTTCTTCCACGTGAATAGAGGTTCGCTTTTTGAATAATAAAAATTATATGCCACAGGGGGACATCAGGATTTTAGAGATGCTCAGGTGGGGCATGGTCAAAAAAACGTTGGAAAACACTGGTCTAAACAAAATAAATATTTTATGTTTCCCTCACGTTTTCTCGCATTGTCATATCGAATCAGGATATCCTAATCACAAATATGTTTTATTTATTTATTATTGTTGTTTTTAACATAGATACCACTTTATTTTCATTAAAAGCTGTATATAATCCCAATCTAGGTTTACTGTCTCCCAATTCAACCCAAGTTTTTTGTATATTTCTCAGTGACTTTGAATCTGACGTCATTACATTCCCGGTTCCAAAGTAATACGTATGTTTATGTACAGTATTAATGTGCGTCAGTAATGAGAAAAAGAGGCGCCATTTTCTAATGTTGCCTCAGATGACAAAACATCTAGTTCCGGCGCTGATATACAGTATATATTAAAATAAATAAATAAATATATTTAGCAGAAATTATACAGAATGTCTCATAAACAATGTTCAATATCAAGAGAATATAGCGGAAGTCATTCCGTTTAAAAAAGTTTCTATTAATATACTCACTTTTTCAGTTTCATTGAAGTTATGTTTAGATGAATATATGAATGAAGTTTGAATTTAATAATAAAGTATAAAACTAGATTAAATACTTAAATATTTAGTTTGATCTTATCACCAGATTTATACATGTAATTGGAGGATAGATATTTTTATGTTTTACTATACATAATATGCCAATAATATACTTTTATCGTTGGATATGATGATGTTATGCTGTATTTACGGATTTTGTAAGTGGAATTCATCTTCTCATAATTGAATAAAACGACAATTTTCAAATCTAAAATCTCCCAGCTGAATTTCGTCTTTGATATGCATTGAAAGTTGAGTTTTTACATTTTTATCTTATCATTCAATGCAGTGAAGTGCACACGACCATTTATGAATGCACATCAATAGAAAAATATTATTCAATAAAAGTATAACAAGTAAAGATTTCCAACAACTTATTTAAAATGTTCACTTACGTTTATAAGCGTGAACAATTTATTGCGCAATGAATTTAAGAAGTTTTATTTTTAAGTCTCACTAAAATGTATTAAAATTTAATTTAATTTTTTTTTAAATCCAAATTTTGTAAAAATACGTACGGATACGAAAATAAATATTTATAATGATATATGGGAGATCTAACAATTAAGAGTTAAAACTTATTTGTTTATTAAATAAAAATATTTTAAAACTTATTTAATTATCATATTTTCTAAATTTCTTTTCATAAATTGTTTAAAAAGTCGCCAAAAGATTTCATAGTAATGCCATCTATCGAAAGTTAATGGCATAAAAATATTAATTATAAATTTTCTCTCACTAGATGGCAGAATATACTTTATTTTTAAAATTTAAATTTTATAAAAATGATTATTTTATATTTAATTATTTTACAAATGTCAAAGAACAGAAACTTTCTGTTCTTTGACAGAATACATAATTTAACCTGTAAGTGGTAACATGAAACTGAATTGTAAGGAGGAAAATAGGGAGTAATAAGCTATTAATTATGCAAAGTTTCCACTATTTTGTTAAAATAAATCTTCTAAATGTATGAAACCTTATTTTTCGGCAAAGTGTTTATTTTCTAACACAAAAAACATAATTTTTTTACTATAATTTATTGATTATTAATGAATTTTTAAGTAACATGATACCTCTTATCAAAATTATGTAAACAAACAGAGTATCATATTTCATTCAGTCGTAAATCTTTTTCCAAAATCAAAACAAATGCGTCTCCAATTTTATTTGTAAACAGACTAGGTGATCTTATTACCCAGGTCCAAGGTCATTTAGAGGTGGTGCACGAGTGGGGGAGGGATTGAACAAGGGTAATAAAATCTGACTGTGGGAGCTTGAAATATAATTCTTCAATTTCAAAGAATTCTAAATCACATATAATATAAAATCTTACCTTATATTCTAATTTTTTTATATTCTCTGATATGTTTACTTGTTTCTGTTGTATCATTTTCCATCCGAGAAAAGATATTTATTTTTTTTACAAAATTTTTTAATCGAATGTATAATATGCAAATTAAGATGAAAAATAGAATAAAAAATTCTCTCTGTCCTTAACAATTAATGATAACAAAGAAATTTATTGTTTTTCATGTTTGTTTTGTTGTTCTTAAAGAAAAAGATTGAAAGTTTAGCAATCACTATATATTGCGATACTGAGATCAGAATTTGTGTCATGCATGTATGTCATTTCAGGCTATAGCATAATACTCATTTCTTCAAGTATTGTTTATTATTTTATTTTCTAATATTTATTTTGTAATTGTATTATTATTTGTTAAGCCATTTTAATTTGCTTTTTTGATAAATTATTTCAAAATTTTTTAGTACATATAAAATAAGAAGATAACTGCATGCCAGAACAGCTTTATCATTATTTAAAACTTACTAAACGGTTTAAAAAATATATAAAATTAGGTGAAAAATTTATTCTAAGAATGAAGAATTTATCAAAAGTTTTCCTTTGCAAATATGATTAAAACTTTAATTGTTTATTTATACATATGGCAAAGTGCCACGAAACTAGCACCACGAAATGATAAACTATTATTAGAAACGATTTTTTATCAAAAATAAAGAATTTTTTTTTTTGTTTAGCAGGAGGAAGTGCAGAATTTCAACCCATGTAGACCCCCACTAGATTTTTTTTCCCCTTGGCCCTTTTTGATGCATTGTAAAATTTTATGAGTTCATAAGGAAGGACCTAGCAATTTCGGAAAATTCTAATTTTTTCAGATTTTTTTAAAAAATCTTTAATATCAGAATTTTTATTTTTTTTTGCATGCAAGAGAAGAACTCTACAGTTTCCTCTTGCTGGATTAAATTAAACTCAACTTAATTGGGACAGTAGCAGAAAAGGAATTTAGCAATTTTTGACATATTTTAGGGATTTTTGTGAAAGTATATCAACATTACGTACACTGTTATTTGGCAACAGTAGTGTGATGCAAATCAGCCATCTATCATCATGCATCTAGCAAGTATGTGTCTGCTTAAGAGTCTACCACTACTATATATTGCACCTAGCAATATTCATTTATAGTGCCAATTTTATTTAAAATTTTTAAATCCTTGCCAAGATTCCAAGAATTGATTTTACACTTTCAAGTGAAATTACTTTGCTGAATAAAATTAAAAGCCACATTTAATACAAGCCATGGTAGACTTGCTGAAATAAACAAAAATCTATCATAGTGTGTCTCCTACAACAAGAAAATCAACTGCATGAAGGGTGGGCATTACAGAAAAAAATTCCAGGAACATCTAAAAGAAAGCATGATGGAAAGGATCCAGAAGTCGAAGAAACATTAGATCAATGGATTTCTATAGTTAGTGGGCGAGGTATGAATATCACAACCTAGTGTTGAAGGCGAAATCAGAGGAGATTGCTAAAAATCTAATAATTAGTAACCTATTTTAATAAAGCATTAAAATATATACCTAATTATTATATTTTTACCTACTTATTTATTTACCTACATATTACATATTTTATTTTAGAATTTATTATTAGTTTGTTTAATTGGGGCAGCCACTTAATTGGGCCAAAATGAATTAGATTTTGAATAGATTTTATCTTGAATACAATTATTATAATTATTATATTGTATGATTAAGATCTTTTTTTTATTTTTAAATTCTTACTTTGACATACTTTTTTATAATATGTATCAGGAATACCATGGATAATTTCAGGAAATTTTAAACAATCCAATTCATTGTATATTTTATGACGTGAAATTGCCCTAAAAAATTATTTTATTCATTATAAAAATTGTTTTTTAATAACTAATATTTAAATGCATTTAAATAGTTTAATTAACTTTATTCAGATTTAATTTTAATAAAGTATTCAATCTTACTTGGATAGTAATCTTGCAGATCTAGTCTTCAGAAATATATCAAGTTCCTCAAGTGTGAAAAAAAATATATGCTCTTTGTTGAATAATTTTCCTTCATTAACCAATAGTTGTCCTAAATGATTAAAGGCTTCACGGAATGAATCAATTACCTTGATTACAAGAGACTAAAAATATAGAATTAACTATGAAAAAAATCATTAAAAATTATAATGATATATTAATTAACAAAATTTTTAAAATTAACCTAATGCTTTCATTATTATTAGACACAAATTAGAGTAAAAAGTTTCTGGGATATTTTTATTTAAAAATATGCAAATTAAAATATTATTTTTTTCAAAATACAATTCTTAAGTAATGTACCCATTTTTGCCAGAAATTCATTAATTGAAAAATATTTCCAAATTCATTTTCTTTGCTTCAAAATTCCAATAAGGCAGGAATGCAGAGACTTGCTAAGATCAAGTGCCCACATAGATTCATTGTGGCTTATAGAAAGGCCACCAAAAAACTACAAAAGTTATATATCATATCACATTTATTAATTACATGTTACAAAAATAATCAACATAAAAGTAAGCAAAGAATTTTTAATTGGATGCATGGTATTGTATTGATTTAACAATTTTTTTTATAGCAGTTAAGCTAAAGACTTGATTATTTTTTATGTTAGGTTCCACATCTGTAATAGCCAAATGCAAGATTGATTCTAAATTTTCATTAGTTAAACTGCAATGCTACCTTATGTGCATGTATAACTTTTTTTTAAATTACCTATTTCACCCATATAAATACAGTAAAAATTAAAAAAATGTTTATTATTACAAATATTATTATATTATTATTATTATTATTTTCTTATTGTTAAAAAACATTATCATCGAACCACTGCAAATATAATTTCACATCAAAAAAATATTATTTGAAAATGCATTGTTCAAAAGTACAAATAATATTTCATTGATTGTGTAACTTGTTAAAATAAAACAGGGTGAGACAGGCCGCCAAGAAATCAATGGAGGGCACATGCAGCCCGCAGTCTGTGCATCCCTGCAATAAGATAATTTTCATTATAATAGAAATAATCTCTATTAATTAATTTTTTCAAAATTCAAAATATTAATCTTTTGAAAATTTAGAAAAATAAAATTGCATAAAACAATGTTTGGCAATTACAGTGAATGTAAAACATTCAGAGTGTTTGATTAAATATTCATTCTTCAGCCAAATTTGATCTGTATGCAGGTGCATTTTCTAGTTCTTTGTTTCCAAAGATGCAATTAGAGAAATAGATCAGATTCATCCTTTCATCTAACTGCATCTCTCAGTTTTTTCATAAGATAAATTTATATTTTTTTTTAATTAACTGTTTCATCCTCTAGAATAAATTCATAAAAATAATATCTTTGCAGTCAAAGTGACTTTTCCTTTTGAACAATTCATCTGAAATGTTTTTCTTTAAACTATTTTGAATATCATTCATTGTTATTCAATATGACAGTTGTAAATAAAACACCAACCTTCATCTTCAATATCAATTTTTTTTTAAAGTGAAGGTTTTATTCTAAATATTAAATATAATTGATGCAAATGGCAACTCTATGCTGCTAGGTGTTCAATTGTTAACTGCTTTGTAACCAAAAATGGAACCATCTAAGGACTCAGTCTTATTGAAAATGATCAACATTTGATCATATCTAGTTGGTTAAAATATATTATGTAAATATTATCTAATTTAAATGAAATCCACATATATTATTGGGATCCATTAGAGGGTTCTAATATTGTATGAAGTATATATATACACTTCATTTAAATTGGATAATATCTGAAATATTGCCCCAAAATATATGAATATTTTCACCCTTATCCAGATCAGGTACTAAATATGTGAATTACTATGCTGATAAAAGAAAAATATAGACAATCAAATACATATATATATAATTTTATACCATTTAGGGATGAAAAGGGTCAAAATTAGTGTTTATAATTGATCTTTGTGCAATTAATCACATTTCTGTAATGTGATAAATTGTCTTAACTAAGATTTCATTAAATATTGATTAATTTTCTGTATGGATTTCTTAAACAATGTAATTAAACTAGGCAGCATTATTTAATTAATAAATAAAAGTTTAAAACTCAAAAATTGAAACACTTATATGTAGGAAAAACAGAAATCTATTAAGTTGTCAATTTTATATATCAGAAAAACATTTTCAACTAAATAAGCCATCTTCAATTCAAATGTTTTTCTGTATATAAAATTGACAATTTAATAAACTTCTGTTTTTCCTATTTAGAAGTGCTCCAATTTTTGTGTTTTATCAACAATAGTAGGTGAAATTCTAACTCTTGTAAAAGTTTAAAATAAATATTTGATATAATATTTTATGTTATTATTTATTATTATACTATTGTATATATATTTTTAACAATTTTGAGAACTTTTTAATGCTATTGTGGCGACTCCTCAACCGTCAGAGGTCGCCCCTCTTCCGGTCTCGTTCTCCCCTCTTCCGGCGTAGACAACACCGCGCCACTTTTGAATTAGGAGCTCGGCGCTATCTGACGTATTGTTCATCGATGGAGTTCTTATTTATGTGTTCTCAATAATAATCATCATATTTCACCATATTTAATATTCATCATATTTATAGAACTCCTAATGTACACTCGTTCATCGAACTTGTTTTAATTGTGTTAAATAAATGTGTATTTAATATTTTGTATATTTGTGAATTTATGGAATTCCACACTATCATGTATTCTATATGATTAATAATAAAACAACTGAAATACTCTTATGAAAATAATTAAAAAATAAATTGCTACTTAAGCCAATATTAAACCAAATTTAAGAAATTATTATCTATTGCTTAATAATCTATTGTATAAGCCTGCAAAGTCGCGAATTAGATCGAATGTCAATAATACTATTTATATCTAAACCTAACGGTCTTCACGACTCTGCAATCCAGAATTCGGCCTGAGCTCAGGTCTCTAAGTTCTAACTTAATACTAAATAATTACAAAATAATTTAGCAACAACGTAATGTCTAACTGACGAAACGAAACCAAAAATCGGAACTTAAACTAAAAATACCGATTAAGTGTTAGAAGTAAAACGAACAAAACGATGTTAGAACTTACACTAATAAATTGAATAAATTTTCAAACAAGTTAAATAATAATAAAACTATAAATTTATTAGACTCAAAACACTTACAAAAGTATTAGCAAATGCTTTATTGAAACTATAATAAAGCAACAAACAAGTATTAAACGAAACTTGTTTAATTCAATTAAAATATCCAAAAATCAATTATTCACAAAGAAACGAACCTTAAATACTACTTAACTTCTAATACCTCCACCTCCGATACAAACTTCAAACAATAGTTGATCTCTACAAGAACACTAATGTCACTCGCCAATTTTACGTCTGGATTCAACACCTCTGGTTATCAAACACCTCAAATTGGCTTGTCGATTGCATCAATCTTTTATACGCGAGTGACGAACTCTTCCGCACTCGCTCATTTACATACTTATATGTAACAAGTTCAAAGTTATTAGTTTACAGAGTAATTCATTCATGTCATTATCTTTACAATTAATTTATATATTGACAATACACCGATATGGATCATTCTTATTTTCACATATCAGTTTCAGTGGTAAAATTTATGTAGATAAGATGACATCATTAACCGGGATAGCTCTTCCGGCTATGGGTTCCGATTCCATATCACGTGATTGCCAATGACGACAGAGAAGGTGGAAGTAAGTTAACTTTTAAACTAAAATATAATATATTAGCATATAGGAAAATAAAGATAAATAAATAATAGAGTGCATAATAAAATCATATAAGAAAATAACGATAAATAAATAATAGAGTGCATAATAAAATAAAAAATGGGACAGAGGCAAAGTCAACTTCTTCAAAAGCCAATCCATATATAAGCTGACTCCCTACTTTAAAGTTTGAAAATTGATAAATTGTGAAATCTGTGTATAAGCTGACTCCTCAATTTTCAAGTGTTAAAACAATTTCAATGAAATAAATTGATAATTTCTTTTATAATCTAAAAAATTTTCCAAATCCAATTCATTATCAGATAAATAAGTCTCCTTAGACAAAATGCCAGATTTACAGCATTGAAATGTCATGATATGACAAAAGAAAGCTAGACAGAGAACAGGACTTGATCATGTTGCATCACATTTTCTCATAATACAACATTACTGAAGTGTTTTTTTTGAAGAAAATATCAAAGAAATATAAACGTTTTTTGTCATTCCTGAATCTCAAACAAAAATATTTAACAAAGTTTAAACAATAAAAAATCAGAATAAAAACAAGCAACAAAAATTTTCCTAAAACTGAAGGGAGTGGAAAGCAATTGACAACACATGCACACACCACATACCAGAACTTGCACAATTGTTGAAAGTGTAAATCTGATTTTCAGTAGAAGATTCAAAATTAACTGCAAAATAATCATCCTGTATTTTCTAAATGATCAGAACTATCTAAAAATGCACGAACTCAATCAGTTTATATAAAGTTCTGTATTTTTAATACACTTTTGTGCATATTTTCAAATTTATTTATACTGAATAATATAATAAATTTATTTTTATAAAGTGAATCAAAAATTCTATGGAATTGTTATAAATTTAACAATACTAATGTTACAATTTGATTAATTAATACTTTAATAAATTTTTTATTATTTCATAATTTTTAAATCTTAATATTTATTTTTCCTTATTTAGTAATTATATCTTCAGTTTATTATAATTATTCTAATTTTTCCTAATTGTAAAGCCAGCAAGGATTACAATTATAGCCTCAATGGAATGGCTATAATTTTATAATCATTTTAAAAACTTGATTTTTGTTAAAAAAATTAATGTCAGAGAGAGAGAGAGGAAGTGGAAGGATCAGTTTCACTGAATTGTGAGAACCAGTCTGAAGCTATCTATACAGAGACTTTTGTCCTCTAATAAAATAAACAGGATGGTATGAAAAAAAATGAAAAGAGATAGATCATTTTTCATCAATAGGACAATAAATTCAAGACATAGGAACAATATAACAGGAGAATAGTGATATTTAAATTAGGAGAGGACAGAGTTGAGGCAGTCAAATTATTGGCTGAATGACAAGTGTTAGACAGAGAGATAGTTTAACATTCAAAAATATAGTAGCAAAAGCAAAATCTGTGTTCCTATCAGCAGTGTCTGACAAGGATGAAGGAGTGAAAATGGCATTCATCTTAACAATACTACATTTAAAAGGAAAAATATTAACAAAAATTAAGAAGAAATATGAACAAAAGAAAGAAGGTAAAAGAATAAATACTATTCTCTCCCAGATAAGTCCATACAATCCAGGATTGAATAGCTCTCTCTCTCCTGTTCAAGAGTTTGGTTAAAACAGTAGCTCTCTTCTTATTTTGTATATAGCTCATTTACTTCTAGAGCTAATAATGCTAATTGTACTTATTCTTTTGTTACATCATATTTTATTTTCTTGCTATTTTATTAAATATGTTAATTTTTTTATTATCTGTCTCTGAATCAATTCTCCTACTTGGATTCTGTATCACTTACTCATGACTCTTGTTCAAAAATATGGTATTATTTCAAAATACATTTTTTGGCTATCAGTTATGGGATCTTCACACTAATAGATTTATAGTAATTCATAATTTATATAAATTTTAAATTATACTTTAAACTGTAATTTATTAAAAAATTATCAATTTGTTTTTCTGATAAAAAATATTTAATAATAAAAGAAATAACTGAGTAGTACAGTACTAGTACTGTACTGTTCAGTTATTTCTTTTATAAGTGGCAGAATGTTTACATCCAGAGTAATTTTAATAATAATTATTAATATTAAATTAGACTTGATTCATCAAAATTAAAACCAATATGATTAACAAGTTCTCCTGAATTTGAGATATTATCTGGTTTATTTAAACATTTACTGTCCCAGACTATTTTTAATATTTTTAAATCTATAGGATGAATTCCTGCAATGCTAGTAAAGCATTTATTAGGGTTGTTCTGTATGTCTTATAGATGTTAAAGATTACAAATTTTGCAATCCTTTCTACTATATGAAGTTTTTTTATATAATATGATAATATTATTATAATAAATCATAAAATATCTAACTTTGCTATTTTGAATAATAATAATGAAAATAGTGCAATTCAAAAAAAGATACTTAAAAAAATATATAAAAAATCCATTTTTTTATCTGGCTTTTATTTTCTTATAACATAATTATATGTTAAGGTTTATATATGCCATTATCTTATATATATTATGTAAGTTAATAAATATTTTTCAATAACTTTGATGATAGTGATTTGATATTAAAAGCAAGTCCTGAAAAAATACTGTAGAATTCAAAAAATATTTTTTCTATTATAAAAAAAATATTTTTTGAATTCTGCAGTAACACATAATACATAAGTATTTCTATGAATTACAATTAATAATAAAAGTGTATTAGTGGCTCATGAATATTTTTCAAGTATTAAAAAATATTCTTTCATAAAATATATAAATGTTTTATATTTTTATAATTTGGTTTATATAATTTGATTTAACTTATTGAATGCTATTTTGAAATAAATATAGATCATATTAATGATTTATCATGATATTTGTCTACATTTCAGTACTATATAAATTTTATATAATGAAAAAGTATTTGAATGAAAACTTCTCTAGAACATCATTCATATTGTAGAAATATTATGATGAGTGTTGTAGGTTAAGGATGTTTTATTTTTAGAGAACAAAAAATGAAAAATTAAAAACATCTGTAGGGGGGAAAATGTTCAAAAAAGAAAATTGCAAAAGCAATATGCTAATTCATATTACTTAATAACTGCTTAAACTCTGTTTAATTCTTATATTAAAACGCACTAAATAGCAGTGGAGAGTAATTCATAATTAACTTTATTCAGTTAAGAACAAACGTGAACCTGATGATGGCCGCCATGAAGGCCGAAAACGTTTGTTCTTAACCGAATAAAGTTACCGGTAATTATGAATTACTCTCCACTGCTATTTAGTGCGTTTTAATATAAGAAAAAGCAACATGCTAACTCAAAAAATTTAAATGATTTTTTATTCATTTTTATTCCCAACATATTATGCTAATTAAAGAAAGAAATTAAAATTTTTTATACTTACCTTTGTTGTTTCTCTATATTCAACTGCTTTTCGACATCTTGGTAGAACAAATTGAAGTATTCGTCTATCAATAAAAAAATTTAATTTTATATTAATTTAATACTTACCATGAATTTTAAATAATCAGAATATGCTCATAAATTCAAAGATGAATCATCATATTAATAAAATTAAATTTAGATATATTTAAATTTAGGTTTTTTAATATCATACTAATATAAATATATTTAGATTTTTTTTCTTCTGAAAGACTTTCATTTTTTGTATTTTTTTTTTTAAATAACTACTATACATTTCATATGAACTCAAATGTATTCAGTGCATATAAGATTAAGATTTAGATTATCCATATCATCTTTTTATAATCTCAGTTTAGTCTAAATACAATAAATATATGAGAGATTATACAAATGATTAATTCCAGAAAAATTTTCTAAACACAAAAACTTTATCTTATGAGAAAAAGTGTGAAAATCTAATGATGGAGAATTTATTCAAAAAAAGTGTCAAAAATCTTAAAACAAAAAGAAATCTTGCAGTTAATAGTACAAGAAATAATTAATATTGCAATAATAATAGATTATATGGAAACTCTATGGCATTTGAATATTTCTGAAGTTGTTATAATATATGAAGAATCAAATCCAAACCTTTCCTAATTTCTATTTTATTTATTTATTGAGTATTTTATTTAATTAATGGTAAAGAAATTTACACTCCCAACTCAATCTTTTCAAAAATGTGACAAGAAACAAACTGGTTTCATCTTTGAGAATGCATATCATGACATCATCAATCACTACCAAATATGATATTTGGTAGTGATTGATGATGAGTAACAAAGTTCATGAACAATTCATGAACTCTGTTATGATATCCAAGTATCATAACAGAGTTAATGAATTGTTTTGGTGGAAGTGAAAAACATTATAAATATAATGTTAATTTATAATAGTTTTAAAGATGAAAGACTCAATTGTTGGAAATATTCTGTGAGTAAAAAAAAAAGAAACTGTTTGACAAATTTATGTAAATGAACTTGAGAACAAGCCAGCAATGTAAGTCACTCTTAAAATAATGACTGATTATGATATGGTTGAGATCATGTGAATAAAAAGCAACATTATTGAATTGCTTATCATTTGACCAGTTAAGTATTTTCTTGTAGTAAAAATGGAGATATAGTAATTTAATTAATTTAAGGTTTCTTTGATAACTGGATTATTGTTTAACTCCGTATTTTATTGTTTTTATGGATCTTTGAAAATTAAGTTATTTTTACTAGCTTAGATAAGCAGATAAATATTATTATATATTTTAGTTCTAACCCCAAATTCAAATTGAATTTGTTAAAATTAAAATAAAAAAAATTTTCCTTCTAAGGAAGAGAATTAGGGAAAGTACATATACCAGCATGCCTATATCATAATGTTGCCAGATTAATGATTCACTATCATAATATTCATTTAATCTTACATTAATGATAAAATTAACATATGATTTTCAGTCCTAGAATAAAGATGTTTTGCAATATATGCAAAATTTGAAAATTATATTTTTAAATTTCATTTTCTAATTTATTTTATAATATTTTATTGTAATATTTGGATTACATAACAGGATACTTTTACCAACATTTCAGGCGTATTATCAGTATTCAGTAGTAAGTTAGCCTTTACTTTATTTATGTATGGTGATTGTTCCAGTAATCCTTCTCCTTCACATTCAGAAAATGCCATAAAACGAATACCAGACTTGAGAAATCAGATCACAATTCCCTATAAATTACCTGGTGCCCAAAAAACTGATGAATAATTTTAATCCGTCAAGGAACGAGCAGTATGTATTGCTTTACAGTGCATTCGAAAAGTAACTATACACCTATCATAATTATACTATAACAACAACTATTTGTAACTATACTAGTACAATGACCTTTTAATAATTGTTAGAAATGGTTTCCATGATAGATATATCTGCGGATTTTGCAGAAAATATTACTCGGAGTGTATATAATCGTGTTTATTATAGAAGTATAGTTACTTTTCGAACGCACTATATTATCCGGTAGTATCCAGCAACCTCTCACTCGTCCATCTTTAAAAGACAGATAAACTGATGTAGTGTTTCTTGATAACATTTATAAATAATAGTTGTCCTCTCGCATGACACAGCTCACTGTACGCCTAATTTATGTTGCTAAAAAGTGATTCTATAAAAACATGTTGATTATCTCTATGCCACACATGATAGTTCCGGTTACTCAGGTAATCAGTGAGATAAAATCAAGTCTTATTTAAAATAAAACCTTGTTTAAACCTGATATGTTACCACTGATAAAATTTTTAAATCAGTGATCAATATCAATGTTTTATTGATCCGTAGTCACACCTTCAGTTAATTCATAGAAAATATGAATATGATACAGGTAAAATTTCAAAAGTTTCATAACTACTATATGTACCAAATCGTAGAAAATATTGAATTTTTGCCTCAATTTTCCGAGAGATTTCTGTAATGTTCTAACCATATGCACTTGAATCTAATTCATTACTTTTTGCATTAAAACGAATTTTCTCTTGATTCGTTTTCGTCACAGAATCCATATTACGAAATTTCTAAGTGAACTTCTTCAGGGTGTTTTTCATTGGCGACATCATGTAGTAGTTTTTATCAAATTCCTTTCTGCATTGAATAAATGAGGTCATTGTAAAAAATTCAACAATAAACACATTTTTTACATCAATAAATGCACTTTGTTGAAGCAATAATGCATAAAACTGTTCAAAGCAAACATTATGCAATGAGAGTTACACTGCGCCACTGAAATATTTTTTCTTTTATGGAGATCAGTGAACTATCAAAATCCAGCTTAATTAAGCCAGTTTCAGATTGACAATTCCTTTCTATCTAATTTCCTTTAGTCAATCAAAAGTTCTCCCTGGCGAACAATTTTACGAAATTAATAGTCCCATACCTTTAATCATTCCAAAGTAAAAAATATATTTCCAAAATAACAAATGTTTAATTAAGCCAGTTTCAGATTGACAATTCCTTTCTACCTAATTTCCTTTAGTCAATCAAAAATTCTCCCTGGCGAACAATTTTACGAAAATAATAGTCCCATACCTTTAATCATTCCAAAGTAAAAAATATATTTCCAAAATAACAAATTATCGCGATTGACAATTCCTTTCTACCTAATTTCCTTTAGTCAATCAAAAATTCTCTCTAGCGAACAATTTTACGAAAATAATAACAGTCCCATACCTTTAATCATTCCAAAGTAAAAGATATATTTTCAAAATAACAAATTAATTTTTTCCACAATCTGTTTATCTAAATTTATTGTTTATTGAGGTAAATGGCTAAAATGAAATTCCATAAATATTTCATTTTTATTCATTTTTTGAATAATATCTAATAAATCAGGCTTTATTAATTAAAATTTAAAAGAATCAGCATATCACTAGATTAATCTTACATTCGAATATCATCGACTTTCTATTTTTTTTGTTTATTGATTTCTTCAATAACCATTGGATTCGGTTAAATCCAGATCCCGCACTTCCAGTTTTTCAGGAGATAACCCTCTAGGCCTGTTGAACCCATTTCTACTTACTTTCTGTTGAATATATTTTTCTATGATAGCCATCTTGTGTCATTCGAATATTATCGACTTTCTATTTTTTCAGAAGGTGTCTATTGATTTCTTCAATAACCATTGGATTCGGTTAAATCTAGTCCCGCACTTCCAGTTTTTCAGGAGATAACTCTCTAGGGCTGTTGAACCCATTTCTACTTACTTTCTGTTGAATACATTTTTCTATGATAGCCATCTTGTGGTGCACTCTAAAAATATTCTTTATCAAAGAAAGCCATCTTGTGGTGCACTCTAAAAATAGCTGCAGCTAAAAATATCCTTTATCAAAAGTTGCAGCATAATTAAAACTAGCATATATTAAATCAAGAGCCGTTGGTGTAAAGGTGATTTAATTTTATTTAATAATAATTTTGTATCCATCTGTTTTTCTCTCACTTTTACTGTTTTTCCCACAGAATTCTATGAAATTTAAAAAAATTTTTTAAAGTTAAAATGGTAAACATTTTTACAAAACAACAAACAGAATAATCAATTTGAAAAGAAAAATTCCATAAACATTTTATAAGAAGTAGCCCAAAAATAACTCTAATAACTATAATATATGCTCACAGCTGTATTAATTTTAATTCATTTTTTGGAGAAATTATAAAATATTTCTCCAAAAAATGAATAAAAATAAAAATTAATTAATTAATTAATTAAAAACTGATGGCAGAATATAATCAATATGCAACAATATGTTGATTAATCATATGTAAATGCTTTAATCACTCCAATTTGATGATGATATAGTAAGTAAGCACATCAATATGAAGACTACTACTAGAAGGCAGCTTAATAATGATGCAATTTTTTTCCTATAAGAATTAAGGAACTATATTTGATTTAGATTTTAAAATAGCATCATATTCATCAGGCTATATAACTGCAAAGGTTCAGTAATAACATTCTGTTGTACAATTTTTGATGTTCATACATAATATGGTGAAAATTTATCACCACCCCTTTTGATATAATTTCCTTTCACCCATTTAATAAATCATCAACATAATAAATAATTATCATTTAATAAATCATAAACAGAACTATAAAAAGTTTGTTTTGATTTATTAAATAGTTAAAGATAGATTTATTTAATAGTTAAATGTAAAGTTTTGGTACTATTACATTATATCCCTTAATTATCATCCATATTTAACTGCTAAAAACTTCATACAATAGCTAACTAAATTAAGCACACTTTGCAGTATAGTGTTCTATTTCACTTTTATTAAAAAATATACAAATGTTTTCGATGCAGTCTTTAATTAAGGATAATCCAGAACTAGAGAAAGAGAAAATGCATTGGGAGTTTGTAAGACAAAAAGAAAAAGTATAGACAAAAGTAAAACATTAAAAGCCATAGTAGAAAGAAATGATACTAAAAAAACAATAAAATTGTTGAAAGATAATGACTACGTTATAACTAGGGAGGATAAGACCAAAAAAATGGTTTTAATTGAAAGAAACGATTATGATAACTTCCTTATGGAATATTTGAAAGAATCTGAGGCTATAGAACTTGATAGAGATTCAACATCGAATTTAGAAGCAAGAGTAAATAGACTTATGAAAAATAAGAATTTCCCGCAATGTTGGAAGGTTAAGAAACAAGACACACCAGTCTGCCCGCAATTGTTTGCCTATGTCAAAGTGCACAAGACACCAATTAAGTTTAGACCTATTGTTGAGAAGAGATTAGGGCTGACATAAGGTCTAGAAAAAGCTATAGCAGACTGGAGTAATAAAATTTTAGGAGAAACTAATACTTTTACCAAAATCACTACTGCTGTGCTTAATAAAGTGAAAGAGCTACATACTCCGGATATTAAAATGATGAGCACATTTGATTATGAAGTGTTATACCCTCTTTACAATTAGAATCTGTTTGCTTACATTTATACCGATTCTTGTTAGAAAATCTACCACAGGAACAACAAGATATGGCACTTTTGAGAGAAATTGCATATCTGATATGCTACAATTCTTATTTCATCTTTAAAGGAAAGATCTTTAGACAGATAAAAGGGGTGCTAATAGGTAGTCCAATTGCGGGCACACTAACAGAAATAGTAATAAGGGCAGTTGAAGAACAAAAACTGATTAAGTTTCAGCAAAGTATGTTGTTGTATATGAGATACATTGACGATGTTTTAATAATATGGAAAGACCAGCAATATATCAATAAGATAACTGAAGAATTTATGATGGTGGAATACAACCTAAAGCTACTGAAGGGTCAAATGGACGCAGATAGTATACATTTTCTAGGCCTGCAATTGGACAAACAAGGGATAATGTTAAATACAAGCATGTAGCATAAACCAACATATAAGCCAATATTAATTCCTAGTTGCTAGGAATTAATATTGAACGACCCGATAAGCTATAAAAAAAACTGCATTTAGGAGTTTCTTTAAAAGAGTGCTGAATTATTGTAGTACTGCAGAAATCCTAGAAAACGAGATAGATTATATACTGAAAATAGGTAAGCAGCATGGGTATAACAAATCTTTTTTATTACAGATTTATCAGCAGGTCAAAAACAACAAGAGAAATAAGAAGGAACTGAAAGAAGAGAACCAGAGATATGTACCGGTGCCATACCATTTGAAACATCTAAATGTAATGAAGAAAATAGAGAAGAAGAATAAAATAAAGTTAGCGCCAAAGAGAAACTTGACGATATACGACGTATTACGTAAACACTCAAGCAAAATGAAAGAAAAAGGGTCTATAAAATACCTATAACTGATACACAAACGAAAGAAAGTTCTGGATACATAGGAGTAACTAGTAGAACTATCGCAAAACGCCTGGTCGAGCATAAAAGAGACATTGAAAATGCGAAACTAACGACTTCATTAGGTGTTGAAGCTTATAATAGAAACATTAATATAGATTGGAATAACGTAAAACAAATTAAACCAATAGAGAATAGTGCAGAATCAATGGTAGTAGAATCAATAGAAATTCTAAAGAGGATGATAAAAAATGAAAAATTAATTAATGACTGATTGAGCTGGGAGCCTCCCACAGCTTGGAGATACATGCTAGAGAAAGAGGAAGGAAATGGGACTTTTAGTTAAATATTATATTACAAATAGATGGTATAAATGTCTATAAGTTCAGATTTTAAATGTTTATAATATTTTTGTTTTTTATCTTTTACTTTTAAGTTGTTATATAATATATGCATAAATTAATTTAAGTAAAAGTTAAAGAATTACGTAATGCTATGAACGAGAGGTTTAAATTTTAAATTAGTAATTCTGTAATTAGAATTTAGAAAAATAGAATAATTTTGTAATGCTTGTTCTAGAATCTCTTCTTGTTGTTAAAGTCTCTAGATGCAATTGAGTTAAAGTATTGTATACCTGATGAGGATACAATATGCATCGAAAACATTTGTATATTTTTTAATAAAAGTGAAATAGAACACTATACTGCAAAGTGTGCTTAATTTAGTTAGCTATTATATCACTTAATTTTATTAAGCATAGTGTAGCACACTTCATATGAACTCAAATGTATTCAGTGCATAAGATGTAACATAGTTATGTTTTGGAAGTGTACTGCAAGTACACTTCCAAAACATTATTTCATAAACATTATTACATAAGGCATTTCTATTATTTCCATCTTTCTTGTGGATGTTTACTTTGTTCATATAATACTTCATTTTTGCCTCATTGATGGTTTTTATGATGCATTTACTATTATAGCCATGTTTTACAAATCTTTTAATTATGTAAGAAAAGCTCATTTTTCAAATCACTGAAATATGAACATAGTCTATATTACTCTGATAGCCATATATTTAACACTGCTGATTTTGTAAGGCTGAAGTTAAGAGAGAAATACATTTTTTTATAGATTTTTGGATTACAATAGATGATTTTTATACTACATGCATTTACAGAAAGTCACCTTACTCTCTTATCCACATACATGAAGTTGTGATCTTCAGACTTATAAAGCCAGCAGTGTTAATTCTATGCCTTTAAGAGAATACAGATTAAGTTTGTATTTTAATGATTTGGAAAATGAGTTTTTTACATAGCTAACAGTTTTGAAAAACATGGCTGTAACAGTAAATGTATCATAAAAATTATCAATGAGGCAAAAATGAAGTATTATATGAATAAAGAAAACATCCACAAGAAAGATGGAAATAATAAAAATGCCTTATGTATTAAAAGTGTGCCATAAGACACACTATGCTTAATAAAATCAAGCATAATTTACAAAAGTGATATAATATAATGCCAACTAAAAAGTAGCCTATAGTATGGAATAAAATTAGGAATGTCAGAGAGACGAATCAAAGAACAAACTAGAATATGCAAGATCTCAATGTATGACTCTGCCGATAACAACAATATGGAATATGTAAGAATCACTTTGAAAAACTCATTGAAAAAATTCAGCAGTACAAACATGAAACAGCTATAGGCAAGAATAGCATTGTACTATGTAGTACTGTCCATGAAAGGAACATTGAGTTACTATATTTGGTAAGCATTCTGCCACTTATAAAAAGACATGACAAAAAAAATGACACAGCACTAGGTAGAAAAAATCTTTTATTTTTTCTGCCTAATGATGAGCTATTTTTTTAGAAACATTGAAGTTGATTGGGATAATTCTACTAAAGAATTCAGCAGATAAAGATTATATGCAAGAGAAATGGCAAATATACCATGAAAATTGTATATCTCAATTGTAATGTAAAATATCATCCTTAGTCAAAATTTTTTATTTAATTAGTAATAATTTTTTGTAAATTCTGTTATATAATGATAATTCTAATATAATTAAAATTTTTAATTATTAAGATAAGTTTAGTGATGATTTTTCTCAATATTAATAGTGGAATCAAATCTATCTAATTAAATTTAACCTTAGCAGGACAAATTTGTATTCTGAAATCATACAAAGGTACCAAAGAGTCCACATTTATAATAAGTATGCTTCATAATGATATACAGACAATCCTAGACTTATGTAGATTTGGTATACACAGATCTGTACTTAATAAAAATTTCCTGACTAAAAACAATAATATACTGATCATAGCAGATAAAGCTATAATGCAGAGATGTAAGTATTTTTTTCTTTTAATTTCATCATTTATCATATGTACACATTTTATTGGCATTAAGTTAGTTTTAGTTAATGAGCCGAGCCTAACTCAGACTTTTGAAAAATTGAAGGTGTGGGACTCAGAACTGAATCTAGATTTTTCAAGATACCTCTTTACTATGTGACTTAGTATTTATTCTTTAATATAACTGTTTTTAATGCTACATATTTGTGACACAGTATAGGGTACTATTTTAGTACTGTATAGGATATGTTCTGACATAAGTATGTTTTGACTTACATAAGATTTTGCAAAACTATCCACTTATATATGTCAGGGAATGCCTGTATGCTATAGGGAATCCATTTTTTGTTTATCACCTATGCTTATAAATTTGATATATATATAATGTTGTATATATCAAATTTAGATATTGTTCAATTTTCAAATTATACGGAAATTTTCAGAATGAATTAACCAGAAAAGTAGGGGATTCATTATATATCTAAAACTTCTTTTTTCTATATTTTTAAACATTAACACACTAAAGCACTATGAAGCAGTCCTAAAAGTTCATAGTGCTTTAGTGTGTTAATATATATTTTTATACAAATCATTTTATACTCTGAGCCAGTTATTAAAAATTTATCAGTATATCACTGCATATATACCTATATACATACATGCCTATTTACAACTTATTTTTCTATATTTAAAAACATTAATATTTTTAAACTTCAATACAAAAATAAAATTTCATTAAATTAATTATAAAATAAATCTTCTTACTTGTAATATTTTCATTAATGGCAATGGATCCATTCTCCATGTTTTTGAATATATATCAAACTAAATAAGAAAATAAAATATGAAAAGTTATATCTTGCATATTATATAATCAGCTTTCTATTATACTATATAACTTAGTTATATAAATTTTAAATTTGATAAAATGAAATTTGGGTAATAAGTTAAATTTTCTGCAATGTATTTTTAAATTTAATAAAATGAAATTTGGATAATAAGTTAAATTTTCTGCAATGTATGTCAAAACTTAAAAGCATTCAATTAGTAGAAAAATATTTAATGCTTATTTTAATAAAAATATATGAAAACAAATAATATTTTCACTACTAATTTACCATCATCAGCTCCATTCTAGAAGATTAATAAAAAGCTAAACACAATAAATTTGAATATATAAAGTATAAATTTCAAATGCAATATGCATAATAATATACTATAATAAACTAATAAATGGTACTAAATATATATAATATAATGGTAATCTTGTAGGTATTACATTATATGTAATACTTATAAGATTATATTATTATAAAAATATACAATGTTGTATGAGTATTCAAAGAGATAAACTAAAGAAAATATTCAAAATAAAAAAAAACATACATTCATTAAATTTTAATATTTTATGTATCTATTATTTGTTTTAAATCATTAGAATTACCTCTTTAACACATCTATGGCCATGTTTCTTAATAAATTCTTGGAATTTCTTGCTTATTTCAAGATTATTATTTAGCCATGAAAACACTTTCTAAAAATAAAAAAAGTAAATTTATTAATTATCTTAAAATCATTATTAGGATAAAACAGTCCTTTACAACCCTATAGCAAGTATAAAAATTTTATTCTGGCATAACGTTTTCGAACCATAAGCGGTTCCTCTTCAGTGCCTCTCACTTACAAAAAAAAAATCATTATTTTATTTTATTTTTTTTTCGAAAACGTTATGCCAGAATAAAATTTTTATACTTGCTATAGGGCTGTAAAGGACTGTTTTATTATAATATTAAGCAAGTTGTTATTGAGTATTAAAATCATTATTAGGTAATCAAATAAGTAAATTTTATAGCATATTGGTATAAAATTTATAGATAGAATATTTTCAGCTCATATTTTGAGCAATCTTTAATATAGTATTTGAAAATGTAAAATGCTTATAGGACATGTTTGAATGTAGGTAGGCATGCATGCATGCATGTATGTATGTATGTATGTATGTAGACATAGGATGTATGCATGTAGCCATAGGCATGTATGTATATAGGTATATATGCAGTGATATACTGATAAATTTTTAATAACTGGCTCATTGAAAAAAAACAAATATGCATTTGATTACATATTTTTTAAATATATAAACAAAAAAATACAAAAATGCAATAAATAATGATACTAAAAGAATGAAATTTAATAGTTATAAAATTACACAAAATATATTTTTTATCTCAAAACATAGACCATCATTTTTATTTATATTTTATTAATTGTGATGAGTACCTTCAAGCCAATTTATTTCCTTTTTACTAATTTACAACAAAGTGGGAGCACAAACTTTTCAAATAATAAATATCTAATATTCTTTATTGTAAATTCCATATAGCTAACTGATTTTCACAGAATGCTTTTCTATTATTAAAAACTAAAACTATTGTCTTGATCTAGCATAAATAATAACCATAGCACTGAGACAGGTGTATGTTTTTACAATAAATGAAAAGAATAATTACAAAAGTGCAGAAAGCACTTTCAGGTTTTAATAACCCACTTCAATCTGATAACAAAAAATAAATTCAAAAGAATAATATTCCTTAGAACATTTCCTTGGAAAAATTAACAGAATACAGTGGTGCCTCACAATTTGACATTTCAATTTCGCGGGTTTGTGCATGCACATGCATGGAATTGTGTGATGTCATTTTCTATTTGTCAGTTCTTTTTGGGCTACTTTGGTGTTTGCCCATGTTGTTTGATTAATTTTCAGTACATTTTTCAGAAAGTAAAAAGTTTGTAATTATTATTTTTTGAGTGAAAAATTCTAATTCCATTTTTCAAAAAGTAAAAAATTTGTAATTATTATTATTTTTTGAGTGAGGGGTTCAAAGAGAACTTCGAAGAGGGGGTCCACAGAGGAACAATTCCAAAAAGAAGAGCACTCAATTGAGCAAAGAGACAAAGATAAAAATTGTAGATAAAGTACAGAAAGGTAGAACAGATAAATTGTAACTCAAATATGGCATTCCTAGGAGAACTGTGGCAACGCTTTGCAACAGAGAGAGAAGATTATGGTTGCTAGGGTGTCTGCTGGAAGACTTCATTCCAACATCTAAGGGCTAATAAATTGTGTGTTGTGTATAAAATAATGTTTTTTGTAATTTAGTGTGTTATACAATAGTAAAACGCATATAAAAAAGTAAAAAATATAGTGTGTCTATCTCACCTCACTTGTTAGGGTAAAACGCATATAAAAAAGGAAAAAATATAGTGTGTCTATCTCACCTCACTTGTTAGGGGAGTGGGATGGGGACCAATAATAAATTAATCTATTTTACATAATCTTATATGGGAAAGATTGGCCCGCAATTCGACAGTTTCTCAATTTGACATTACTTTGGCGACGGATTAGTGTCAAATTGCGAGGCACCAAGTATATTTAAATGTTAAACAAAATAAATCATAGATAATAAAGTTATAACATAACATTAAAAAACTTAAATACATACAGTGGTACCTCGGTATATGTCCTTAATCTGTTCCAGATCCTTGGACTTATACCAAACATGACATATACCAAATGAATTTTTCCCATAAAAAATAAAGGGATTAATCCGTTCTGATGAAAAAAATCCTATTGTTCAAAATTATAAACATTTACACTGCCAAACTGATATAGAATCTACTACTACAAGCACTTACAAATTCCTGCCATAATGCTTGTAGTAATAAATCCTATTGTTATTAGCATGTTATACATTGATGGGGCTGTATAAAATAATTTAAACACTGCTACTAAAGTACATAATAACAAAAACAATTATTGTAGATGAAATGAATGAAAATTTAATCTCACTACCCTTGATAAGAAGTGTCAAGTGCCTATTAGGATGGTGCTGAGAAGGGGGAAGAGGAGATGTTACTGTTTGGAAGAGAGTCTGCTTCCAATAAAACTTCAGGAATCTGAAATTCTGGTGTTTTTCTCTTTCTATTTTCTGTCTCTTTTCCCTACTTGGACCTTGTTGAGGGCTCACCAGGTTTGACTTTTACTAAAAAATCTGTCTAAAGAATTTTGCTTCTGCCTTCTCCTCAGGATGTTTTGGAAATATGGCATTGCCTGATCATTCTAGACCAGTGGTTCCCAGTTGGTGTACTGCAGAACCATAGGGTTCCACCAAAAAAATTTGGGGTTCCGTGCAAAATTCACTAATTTTATACAAAGAAATATTTTTACAATCATAATTTAAATTCTAAAGTCTAATATCTAAACACTTTGAGTGCGTTTGGTGTAAAAAGTGTTTCACTGAACAAATAACCAAATTCGCCTCGTATATACCACTGTGGCTCAGCTGCTGTAGTTTCTTTTTGAACGGTAGATAGCAATGATGGCTATCTAATCCTAGAACCCCATTTGCTATGAAGCTGGTAAATACCAGTGACTGTCAAAGTTTGTTTGTAGTTTCAGATTTTATAAATAAAGCAAAATAATTTTTTATAAATAAAGCATTATACAACATACATTGTGATTATTATTTAATATAAATTAATAAGGATTCCATAAATATGTAACATGTTTAGAAGGGTTTCGTGTTAAAATAAAGTTGGGAATCGTTGTTCTAGACAATGCTATTATGACTTTTTGGACTTTGTTAGGGTGGTACTTCTCTGTAAGTTTTATGTGAGGAGTGTGTTTTTTAAGAGAACATGCAACAGACTCATATAAGTTATAGCATGCGAGTCACTCATATTCCAAACAAAGGTTGCATACCAAGCAAAATTTTTTGCATCCAAACAGGACGTATACCAAGTTGGACTTATTCCAAAGCAGTCATATACCGAGGAACCACTGTATTTACTTTCTTAATTATTTATTTATTTTTATAAAATCTCTGCATAGCTTGGGCCTAGAAGCCCTTGTACCATTAAATCCTATACATCCAATCAACCAACATTAAATTCTTACATTAATTTCCATCTTTTGAAAATCTTCTTTTCCAATATATTTTGAAATAATTGATGTTAATTCCTGAAATTAAAATAATAAATTGCAGTTTTATGTTTATAACAAAAAATTAGCTCTTAATTATTAAAATAGTTTACAGTTATTATTATAGAATTTTCCTATAATAATATATATTAGTGATATACTAAAAACTATAAATATATTAGTGATGTACTAAATACTAATAATGCCAAATATTTGGCTGAGTAAATAATTAATTTAAAATCTATATGAAAATTTTGTGAATATTAATATTGAAGATGTAAAATGATAACCTAAATTTTCATCTTAATTTTGACTTTAAATATGAACAAATGATAGAATCAATAGAGTTGATAATGAACACTAAATGTGTCACTATTATTTTTTAACCAAACAAAACAGGCAGAAAAACATTATGGTAAAATAATAAGTGTATCACTGAGACAGATAAAAAGAAGTAAAAACTATAAAATTGCTGAAAGCACTTTCAGTTTTTTATTAACTCTCTTCAGTATGCATTCAAAAAAATTCGAAAGAATAGTGTTCTTTAGAATTCAACTTAACTAGTAAATATCACTAGTTAAGTTGAATTATGATTTGTTATTTGGCTTGAGCCAGTTGTGTACTCAAATTTGCTATGAGGGTTCATTGTTTTAACCCATTTGGAGCACTGATATCAGCATAAGTCCAATAGTTCTTAAATTACTCACATTATATACAATTGCAAACTATTACACTGCCAAAACAATTCATAAGTAAAAAACAACAGCACTAAGGCAGGAGTTATATTCATAACTTAAAAAGTATAGAAAACATGATTTATAAATAATAGCACTTTTGATTTATTTGAAAATCCTCATCAGCTACAAAATTACAATAATAACGGAATAAGTTCCGTAGAATGCACTAAAAAATTCTTAACATCAAAAGATGTTACTATAGCAACAAAATTACGATAAGTTTCTAAATATAAAATTAATTATCGGTTAATAAATATAAAGTTAAATAAAAGATACATATTAATAAAAGACATAAAAATACGTAAATTAACGTGCATAAAATGATAAAATAAATAAATAAAGTTTTTATTACAGATAGCTATACGACAATAAATTATTTTCAATTCATGCACCATCTCCATGCATTGTTAATAGTTGAGGGGTCTAATTTATTAATTGGCTTGACATTCTTGTTTCTCTTATTAAAGATAGTCAATGGTTTCCGCTATCTTGCCTCTCCTAGGATCTTGCTCTTTCAAAAGTAACCTAATGTTGTTCCATTCTATTCGTAAATCACTTATTAGCGCCATCTGTGCTAAGGTTGTCATGGATGCCTTATTTTCAATGTCTCTTTTATGCTCAGGAATCCTTTTTAAGAGATTGATATCTTAAAAAAAGGATTCCTCAGCACAAAAGAGACATCGAAAATAAGGCATCCATGGCATTGAAAATAAGGCCTGTGTAACCTATGTTGTTAGCACTTTGGTTACTGTCTTTATCAAACACTGGAATTTCATAAACACCTGGAAGGTAGAAGGGATTGATTTTATCTTTATTGTTTCTTAACATATTAAATAAGGTGTTCCTCCTGTTGAACGCAAGTTTTTGGCCAGTAATTTTTCTAATTTCTGTTATATTTCAAAGTAATGTTGTTAATGTCAAGGGAATAGGTTGGTTTGATGTTTACCTCATCATTATTGTCAGTTTTCTTAATTTTTCGTATGTTTATCTTTTCCCATAAGCATGAGATAGTATTTTCCAAGTATCCATGTTGCACTGCTTGGTTTTTAATCCAGTTAAGATTTTCATCTATGCTTTTTGTCGTCATGCAATGCGTTAGGGTTCTCTGAAGTAAAGCCCTAAACGCCACCATTTTATAATGCCACAGTTCATTCACTTCCACTCTTATAAATAAAGGGATATATGAGTCTTACTTAAGTCATATTCACCAGCAATTATTTTAATTTTTATATCAAGATATTCTATTTGAGTTTCACTCTTTCTTTGCTTAACAAGCTGCAAACCCAGGGCTGGGTCAGATAATCTTTTGTCAATATCGGATATGTAGTTGCATTTCTCTGTTATAATAAGCACATTGTCAATGTATCTCTTGTACAACTTAATACATTTCACTAGGGAGGCAAAATAAGCTCTTCTTTATATCTTACTACTAGCTCTGCCATAATCCCTGCTAGGGGGTTACCAAGGAGCATCCCGGTCATTTGCATGTAGAAATTATTATTGTACTGAAAGTAGGACCTATGGATAATCAGATGGTATATATCTCTAATGAACTCCGGATCGCATTGCTTCTTCGGGAGATGCTGTAAAAAGAATCTGTAAAGCAGCAGGCAGGCTGGTTCTAGTTTAATTGAAAAATATAATGCTTTAAAATCGTAGACTTCTAATACCTCTTCAGGTAAAGGTCCTACCTCGAATAGATTATCAATTAGTTCTCTAGATGAAGAAACAGCCCACTTGTATTCTTTTAGTCTAGCACCATTTGGCTATTTGTTTCTCCAAAAAATAGGTTGGGGCAAATAATTTTTCCACAACTGGTCTGGCTTCAATAGGCTGTTTGTGCCTTTTTATAAAAGCAAATAATCTAGGAGGTCAGATCACCGAGACCTCCTAGATTATTTGCTTTTATAAAAAAGCAATGTTAGATGACTCTTTAATAAAAAAAAAGAAAAAAAGTGTCAAATGAGGAAGAACCTTCTTCAAATGAGGAAGATCCCTTTCTTCATGAACCACATCACAAACAAATTATTTATTTAAATATTTTTGATTTTCATGAATGACTTATGAATACAAATCGATATTAGCAATAAAAAATGTTTATAATTAATGTAATACAATAGTAATAATACATATTACTTTTTTTTTATTTTATTTTGTATGTTTATTTTTTTTATTCACTGTCCTGTTTCACCTATCCCCATTATTTATGCATTAAGATGATCTTGTTTAATGCTGTTTCATTTAGCACTTGGTTTTTTGGAACATATCCCAAGCCAAACTAAATCTGAATAATTTTGAAATATTAAAAAATATAGCTGGTTGATGCCAAATAATTTTCAGGTATCCAGTACAAACACTAATATATATTTATAAATTTTATTAAAACAAATTATTTTTAACATATACCTTATTAAATTTTTTCACTATCAGCACTTATGAACAGACCAGTTGCTTCAATCATACCATAAAATTCTTTTATTTTTTTAATGAAGAAGTGCTTTCGGCTTACTTGCCATCTTCAGCTCCTTAATATAATGTTCGTTTTTACACAGAGAACGTTAATTTTGGAATCAAAGTTCATAGTTCTATTCTTTTTTGTGGTTCAAATTTGGAACATACAAATATATTGTATGAACCACAAAAAAGAATAGAACTATGAACTTTGATTCCAAAATTAACGTTCTCTGTGTAAAAACGAACATTATATTAAGGAGCTGAAGATGGCAAGTAAGCCGAAAGCACTTCTCCATTTAAAAAAAGTAAAAGAATTTTATGGTATGATTAAAGCAACTGGTCTGCTCACAAGTGCTGATAGTGAAAAAATTTAATAAGGTAATTGAATTCTGCATAGAGCAGTAAAAAACATAAGTAAGAAATTTTAACATATATTACATCAATTGCAGCAGGAACACTTGCACTTTCAATAGAATTTATATTAGAGGTAAGAAAAGCAAAATCAGCATAAACTTCTGTAGTCCATCCTTTAAACCAAAAACATAATAAAAAAATTTAATATATATTTTCAAAAGTTTGTTAATAAATCTAATTACTGTATATATTCATGTATAAGAGAAGAAATTTTTCCAAAAAAATTTTGAATAAGAGAAGTTGGCTTATACATGGGGCAAAAAAAAATAGAAAATTTTTTGAAGATTGTAAGATCTGCTGGCTTAGTTATGATGTGTTTCAATTGCACCTTCATGCCAGCCATGTGATCTTTGATATTTGTTTCTAAGAAAATCATTATCCTACTGAATTTTTTTTTTTTTGTTAAAAATATGTGGATATGTATGACTATACAAAATGTAATATTTTTAGCTATTTAAATATTAGATACTGATTAATCTCTTGAGTGCCATTAATGGCATTTGCTAAAAATGAATCTAATCAACTTGCAAATTTAATCCTTGAGATACACAACAGAAATTTTAAATTGAAATAAATTTAGATAAACTATACAAATTACTAAGCCAATGAGTGGCGTCATCTATTAATTACAAATTAAACTAGAATTTTGACTAATTTACCTGAAGAAGAAAAATTGGCAAGTTGATTAGATTCATTTGGATTATAATTCCCTTGAAGTTTGAATTGTATATTTGCTAAAATTATAAGCAAGGGCAAACAATAGAATTTTGCAACTGCAATTTTGCAAATCCTAATTGGTTTATTGCAGCTGTGTTTTGGGTTTTCGAAAAAGGATTATAATGAGTTTCTGATGATGGTTTCTAAATATTTTTTGGCCAAAATTTCTTATTCTAAATGGTTTTTATGAAAATTTATTTAATTGAATATTTTTTGGAAAATTCATTTTTTCTACTTCTTTCTCTATATTTTAGATTACTCTGTTCATGTTCCAATTATATGTTTAAATAATGTTAATTAACAAAATTTAAAAAAATGAATTTTTTACAATATGAACTATAAAATCTTAAAATTTAAAAAATATTATAGATAATACCAAAATTTTGCTTAATTTTATTAAATAAGCAATATTTTTTATTAATCATTGATTTTTTTACTTCATTATCACTGTATTTTTGTGAAAAAATGAAAAAAAAAACGTAAACAGAGATCAGCTATTAAAAGAGAAGTAGAACTTTTATTGTTTTATTGTTGCCATTCCTTTCTTGCATTTTTCCTACCAAGGCTACTATACTCTAGGAAGTGTGGTATTGGGAGTAGGGTGAAAATCAACCATCATGGGAGTCTAATAAAAGCAAAGTAAAGAATATTATAACTGTTTATGTATGAGAGGATAGAATTTTTTTTTTTTATTTCTTTACATAAAGTTTATTGATATAAATTTAAGAATTTATAGAACATTAAAATAAAAATTATTGAAATTAAGAAAAATCATATCAATAAATATAAATCATTAATAATAATGCAAATATTTCAATAAATTTATGTAAATTTTGAAATAATTACACACTATATCTTAATTAATATTCATTAATCAAAATGTTCATATTAATGGTTTTATTGATTTTTTTTAAAATATGGTAGGATTTTCTTCATTTATGACTTATTTTATTCAGAAAAACCAGTTGCTATCCAAAGATAGCAATTATTTCATTGGATGGTTAAATCTTCATGTAAAAAAAATTGTTTTTTGATGATTTCATGTACAGAATAAAAACTTTTGGAAAAAGTAAAATTAAAAAAATTACTTGTTTTTTATTCTCTTTCTAACAATATAATAAATAGTAAAAATTTAAAAAGATTTTGTCAAAAATTAAGCAAGATAAAATTAATATGCAAAAATTAATTTTAAGCTTAATTTTATTAATTGGCAACATACAACAGATTAAATATAACTGAAAATGCATAAATAGAACACATTCTGCTATTAGTGCATTCTATGATAGTAGCACAATCTGCTATATTTTATTTATAAAAAAAATACTTATTTTGTCTTAATTTTATTATTAAAAATATGCAGATATGGGTGATTGTTCATATTTAAGTACAATGGATTTAGAAAATTTTTTAAATTATAAAAAAAAATCATCTATTTATTTTAATGGATGTCATATTGTTCTAATACTTGAAAGTTGGGGGATCAACTTATAAAATAGGTTTAAAATTTTTACTGATTCTAAACTCTGAAGTCAAGGGATCAACCTATATATACATAAGCTTATACATGAGCATATACCGTAAGTATTTTTGAAGATAAATAAATAACATTTAAAATTGCATTTTAAATGCTATTGTGATTGCATTATTTGTTAAATACTATATTAAACATATTTACAATCTAACTTAATCTTATATTAATTATCACAATATTTAACTGAATATTTAAAATATTGTTTATAACTATCAAATACTATATTACAAGCAGTCCCTGATTTATGTAAGTGGATCATTGTGCAAAACCTTACATAAATCAGATGTCAGAGCATACATTATGTAGAATTAGTGGGTTACAAAGACTTAACATAAAAAATAGTTATATTAAAGAATAAACATATAAGTCATGTGGTAAAGCAGTTGCTTACCATCTTAGAGGATTCAAATACAATTCTATGTCCCATTCCTCTTGTTTTTTTAGGAGAGGCTGAGTTTGGGTTTGGCTCATTAACTAAAATTAAACTTACATAAGCATGGATCTATATATATTGGATCTACATAAATCAGGGATTATTTGTATTTGCTTCTGAATTGATACTTAAATTATTTAAAAAGTAATTAATACAGTGAATTCAAAAATAATTATATCATCACTCACATATAATGACAAAAATAAACAAAGACAATCAAGTAAAACAAAATAAATGATATGGAATATAAACAGAAAAGTAAATGAAATATTTTATTTACTAAATATTAATATCTAATAATATGAGCATTGTAATACAATATCAAAGTGAAGTGGAGCAAGATAAGTTATGTAACAGATAAGTAAAAATGATATGGGGGTCTTAAATGATGTTATATAAATTAGAAAGCTTTCTATGTAAAGAAAGTTTATAACAGACAATTGCTATGTTGCATAGGTCTGATTTATGATAATTCATGCAATATTTTCAATGCACTATCATAAATTTAGACTGTATATAATAAGAATTGTCTGTTATGAACTTTTGATATTATTTTTCTTAATCCGTTAGCATTTTATTCTTTTAAATTATGGATCTTATAAATTTTTGACTTCATGAATATTTCTCAAACTTATATCTATTCAATATTTTTAGGATGATTTTGTTAGTGAAAAAGTTTTTAAGTTTTATGGAATGCAAATCATATATATTGATGAGTACCTATATATTTTTTGTTGATATTTTCATAGAAATTTATAATAGACAACATATATTTTAGATATATTTTGTCTATTTATTGGTTAAGGAAATTATTTGAGAAAATTGAAATATATTATTTAGAATTTCAATATTTAATATTATATAAGATGATTTTCTAGAATGCATACAGATAGTTCTTGACTTACAATGGGATTTTTGTATCTCATCATCATAAGTCAGAAAAATCATAAGTTGTAAATGCCCAAAATTTATGGATTTCTCACTACTAATGTTTAGTAGAACATTATATATTATCTTAATAAACATAAAAGAATGCAAATTTACAAGGACCAGAGACAAAAAATGATGCTTTCTTCAGCCCACTGTGTCAGGAATTTGAACATATGGATGCATTTATCAAACACAGAATTTACTGATTACATCACTGTCATAAGCCAAGGACTACCTATAATTTTTGGAATTAATTGTTAAAAAACTATTTATTGTTTCTGGAATGTTCTAGCCAATTCATAAACTAATAATATGTCAACAATATAATAGCTATACTCTATACTCCTAATTGTCTCATACTGTTAATTCTCTATTGGCTACAAATATAACTATAGTTCAATTATTAATCATGTATGTGTGAGTAATAATTTGAGATAAATAGTCAGCTTACTTTATAATTATAATAATATTTATAATATTACAGTTATCAATAAAAATACTACACATTATTATTACTGTTTTTCTATAAGAAAGTTTTTAGTTTATACTTTTTCAAATCACTGAAATACAGTCGATTCTCATTATTTGCACATTTGACTATTTGCAAAAATTTATTTGTAACCACAAAATCAATTTTGTGGTTACAAATCCTCAATGCTTTTGCACTTATTCACAGACTTCCGCTGAGCAGCAAAAAATACTGTTACTTTAAGCAATGTAACAGTATTTTTTTTCACAGACTCCTGCTGAGCAGCAATGTAAACTCTCTCTCTCTCTCTAATAAAGGAAGTTGTTTGTTACCAAATGTAGTCTCTGTGTTGTTCTGCTGGAAAAGTCTCATTAACTATCCTTGCTCATTCTACAGACTACAGGTAGGTCAAAAGCCTGTTCATATTGTCCTCAGGTCTAACAGAAGAATGTGACTCTATGTTTGAATGCAGCCTCAAATTTACGCACCTAATTTCATGTGAAATTGCTCCTTACGCAGAGATATTAGAAGATCTGAGGCAAAAAGCGACATAGACAAGACTTACACAGTTTTCAACACAATTTAAGAAGACAATGTGTGAACTGCCACATCAAACATTCTGCAATATCAAACAACTATCCATCAAAAATAAGATTTTATTTACTACATAGTTAGTATTTTAAAAAAATAAGATTACTGCAATTATAATACTGTATATAATACTGTACACTGCTTATACTGTAATATAACACATTAAATAAGGTGTTTTTAAACAGAAAAACACACATAAAGCAAGGACGAAAATGTTGGAAAGAAAGGTTTGCAGGAACCTAACTCTATATTTCCCATAGGCACAATGATATTCACTAATTCAATATTCACAAAGAATTTACAGAATATAACTGCCACAAATAATGAGAACTGACTGTAGTACTATTGTTTTCTCATAGAGATAATGGTTTGCCCTAACACTATTTCATACTAAATGCAATTTTTATGGAACTTATTATAAGAGAATAAATATATTTAAATTTTAAAATTTAAGAAAAATTTATTACCATTTTGAGCTTTAGCAAGATTGGATAAAACTGCTGAATTCCATATAGATGAACTTACAGTACATACAAGGTGAGCAATACAAGGCTGAAATATAATTAAATTTTATTGATACATTAAAATATAATTTATTTAAATTTTAAAATATTTTACTGTGAAATCAAAGATATCACAGTTTATGAAATTTGTATTTAAAAGACTGCCCATTTGATAATTATTTGCATTTATGGAGTTATTCTGTTATGATTTAATCATAATCATTGCTAAATCATAAAATATGATAACAATAATCATCAATAATTATCAAATCATTGATATTATCTGTATGAAACCCAAGATAACACTAATGTATGTAATTTATAGTTGTAATGCTACAAAAGGGTGTGATTGCCACCCCTACGGGGGGAGGTGTGGGAAGACGGGGAGAGAGGAGAAGTTGTGGTTGTTGGAGAGTTGGTGTCAACCAGTGCAGTTGTGTGGGACCTGAATGTAGTTAGATTGTCAGTTGTGTTTACTGAATACTGTAGCAAACTAGAATTTTATTAGTTTAATGTAACAAAATTGGCACTCAACTAGTGGCTATTCGGATCAACGAAGCCTCTACAGATATTTTGTACTGTATCTAAAATTGAGTTCACTAACGCTATCGGAGTCTTGACGATTCAAATTTTCGCCAACACATCCCAGTGGACAAGAGTACAGCTCAATTGAAACAAAGTTATTACTGCTTAGCCACATCTTGATCGGATTTGCTGGATCTTCTGCCGAAATCACGGATAACTGCAACTCACCTGGATGTTGGTTATTCAGCCGTCGCACACCAGCAGAATCTGGAAGAATGGCACAAACTATCACTTTAATGAATGAACAGTTCCAACAATTACTGGAAAATCTTCAGATCAACGCCACTCCCACAACGGAATACAGAACACCTCCTCTTGCCCAGGTAGGCAACTTCTCAAAGTGTTGTTCTAGATCAGGGCTGTCCAATAGGCGGCCCGCCAAGCCATTTTGTGCGGCCCGCGAGGCTTGGAAAACAAAATGGGCGTTAAAATTTTGTAAGACAAATTTATTTATCTTGCAAAATGTTATTCTATTAATATTCACATAATACAAATTTATTTATTTTTGCAAAATGTTATTCTATTAATATTCACATAATATGTGGATATTAACAGAATAATTCTTTCATAAGGGCGGCCGGATGGCCGAGTGGTAACACGTTAGCGTGCCATGCAGGAGGACCTGGGTCTGGTCCCGGATTTTTTTGGGGTACTGGGCCCGGCCCGGTGATCCCCGTCCTTCACTATTCGGTCCCCCTCCACGGGTGTGGGTGCAGCCCGTGGTTGGAACTGGCCCCGTCCCCTTAGTAATCTCCCTGATTGGAAAGGGGACGTAAAATATGCAAAAAAAATGCTTTCATAAGATAAATTTACTTTGTTTAATATAATAAATTTATAAGATGATTAAATACAAAAATAAGGAGGACTGTACTGAGACTCTACTGCAATATTGGCTCTAGAGCTTTTATTACCCTGAACAAAAATTTTTGTCGCTCTCCCTCAAGTCGTCAGTTTTGATCGAGGATGGCTCTGAGGGTGATTGAACTGGACGGCAGCACAGTCCAATCATTTTTTTTAAATTGTGTAAAAAATAATTGTGTCTTACTACAATAATAACAACAAAAACAAAATACTTTTTATTACAGACAAAATAAGAAATTTTGTCTGTAATAAAAAGTAATATGAAGACTGAATTCGAAGATATGAATTTTTTTCACTTTCAAAAATCGAATAATTCCCAGAACCTGCCTTGGAGATTCTTCTTTTACGTATTCTGCAGATAACTAAACAGGAATGGATATAAATATCCAGCCCTTGTAAATGCTGCTGCCCGCCATCATTTATCACATTAAATAGATACATACATACCATTTTTGTTTATATGTTTATTAGATGCAATCTGGTAAATATAATTTTGTAATAAGGTTTGTTAATCTGGAAATAAAATTGGTTTCCAAAAAGCGTTATATTTATGCGTTCCGTTTGTTGACATTAGCGTATCAAGACCAAAGCCCCGCCCCCTTTTTTGTAACTGCGGCCCTCCATATTTCTACTAAACACGGCTGCGGCCCTCGGGCTTATTATAATTGGACAGCCCTGTTCTAGATTCAATGGTATGAAGGAAGCTGAAGTGGGAGTGGGCACCTTCATTGATGCCATCGAAATTTACAAAGACTGCACCCAAATTTTGGACAAAAACATACTGCGAGGGTTGCCTATGCTTTTAGATGGATTTGTCGCAAAATGGTGGTATGGGGTGAAAAATACCGTAGACACTTGGCAAGATGCAATTGCTTTGTTATGAAAAATGTATGGGCCAGCAAAAGCACCCCATAAGGTATAAAGAGAACTTTTTGCTAGGGAAGAGGAGCCGAATGAGCGAGTCAAGGTGTTTATCTGTAAAGCATGATCTACACTAGCTCAGTTACCAAGTGGTACTCTAACCGAAGAGGTACAGTTAGACATGGTATATGGTCTTTTACACAGGAGAATACGAGAGAAAGTTCCTCAAGACACATTCACTATTTTCATGGAACTTCTAAAAAAAAAACTTGTCTCATAGAAGATCTGTGTGAAGAGGAAAAATCAGAAGCAAAATTAAAGGAAAAAGTGAAAAAGGACCGTTGCACTTTTTGTCACAATGTGGGACACATTAAAGATGAATGTAGGAAACTTGCAGCTCGGCAGAATCAGCAAATGGAAACAGGCCGTAAAACAATTACAAAGTCCCCAACAATACCAGAAGAGAAATCTATCTCTCAGCTTAAGTGCTATGGATGTGGTAAGCAGGGACATATTCGCTCTAACTGTCCCTCTTGCAGACTGAAGAGTTAATTAAAAAATAGGTATTGGCTGCTATTGACACATAAATAGGTCCATCCATAGTTATTGGCATGGACTTTTTTTTTGTCAATAGATGATGCCACACTCCATTTGGGAAGAATACTATATGGTGGGGCAAAACAAGCCCTTCTACAGGCTGTATCTCTGCAGAGGGGTCAGCTGATTGTGGACGACGGGAATTGACAGGCCGGGCCCAGTCCCCATGATAAATATTTTGAAGAGGTTGGTTCCGAGACTCGAACCCGGATCCTCCAGAGTAGAAAACTAAAGCATTTCCATGCAGCCAATCCGGTCGATGTGGACTATTGACTCATATACAGGATGATTCAGAAGGTTGGGGAAAAATTAAAGAAGCAAGTAGAGGAGGCAATTCTTAGCAAAAGTTCTTAGGGTCATTTTTTGATTTGAGGCTTCATTAGAAAGCCTCCCCAAGATATAGCACCTGAAAGTTTTGTAACATCATTTTCTCTAGGTATTAAAACGTGTGTAAAATGCCAAAAGTAAGCCGAGCCACAACCATTTTTAGATCAGTTTTATTATTGAGAGTTAGACAAAAGATGAATGAAATACTCTTAGGGTTGGCAACATTTGTTATGCAAAGCTTACATCAGCATGGATACAATCGAGTGGTAACTATGCACAATTTTACAAAAATTGCTTGACATGCCAATACCACATTCAATGCAAGCATAGCATTGTCGCATGAAACTCTGGCATGCATTTTCAAAAATTCTGGCAGTCCAAACATGACATCAGACGCATCACAAAACTTTCAAATGTTATATCTTTTAATGAAGCCCCAAATCTAAAAATGACTATAAACTTTTGCTTAGAATTGCCTCCTCTACATGCTTCTTCAATTTTTCAAGAATCTTCTGGATCACCCTGTATGCATTAGCAATTCTTTTTATTCAAACACAGAATAATCAATGTTATCACGTGTTTGATATAGTCATGATATATTTTGATTATTAATAGCAATAAATAAAAATTTACTTGTATCCAAATATTTTCTATTTGACAGAATGACGAACGTGATTGCAATAACATTGTAAAATATTATATAATTATGATATATAGGTAATGTGGAAAATTTTCATCCTTTCATTTTAAGCAAATTAAATCAACATATGAAAATACATAAAAAAGTTCAATTAATATTTATTTATGCAAATTAAAAGGAATTTAAAAAAAAAAATATTACACAGTGAATATCTTTATTTTCTTCAACAGCACAAGTTCACAGAGCAATTCGAAATTGATACTGTGAGACTACATATACTACACATGGTGAAAGTTGGCAGAATCACCATTGCAGTGCAGTTAGTCAACTCTTGTTGCGCATAGTATAGATCAGGTGCAGGGATCTCCAAATTACGGCCTGCCAATTGGAATAATTTTTCAATAAGAATCTGCAAAAAAAACACAGGGTGTTGATAGATTTTATATGCATTAATTAAAATTGAGTTCAAAATATACTCCTGAATAGCAAAAACTAACTGTAATCCAAGTTACGATCTTTCTGACTGTAAAAGGTCAGTTAAAATGGACAAATGAAAAAAATTTAAAAGAATTCAAAACAAAATAAAAAAATTATTCCTTATATCTGCTTCATTATTGTATTGGTTTATCTGCTTTCAATAAAACTTGTATATCAAGTTCTACAGTTTTTTTTTTTTTTTTTTTGCTATGGCCCTCAGAATGATGCTGAAGTATCCAATGTGACCCTCACGGCGAAAAGTTTGGAGACCCCTGGTATAGATAACTGTTAATACAAAATATTGGTGATCTGGTAATTAGTAATACAAAATACTGGTAATCTATATCTAAAATTGGGGGACTGCTGTTTCTTTATTGATGTTGGTATGTTTTTGGTTAACCTTTCAATTTTGTTTTTGGAGCTGTGATTTATGGTTAATTTACCTTAATGTTTCATTCACCTCCTTTCGATTCTACAACTCCTCATGACTCTCAGAGTCCTTTATCTCATCGTCATTCTCCGAGCGAGCCAGCATTGAAAACACCAAAAATGATGGATTTTTTTCCTAAAGCACAGAAGTTTGGAACGGATACTTCAATATCAGATTCTCCCTCGATGGCGTCTCCACCTTGTCGTGGTGAGGGAGCTTCCGTGTTCCAATGATCCTGAGAGCTATGCCGGCGGTAGATTTGCTACTGGTAGGGTCTCCCATGCCGGACAGGTCAAAGGTGGCCAGACTAAGAGAGCGCTCTACCCAAACTAAGGTGTAAGGCATCGTGCTGAGAGTTGAGCGTGTCTATGGTAGATTTTGGTTTATTTCAACGAGTCTATCATGGCTTATATTAAATGGCTGGTTTTTAATTTTATTCAGCCAAGCAATGTTACTTAAGTGTAAATCCTTTCTTGACATCTTGGCAAAGATTAGTGTATGTATGTGTAGCCATACTTTTGAAAAATCTCTAATATATATCAAAATTGAAAATTCCTTTTTTGCTACTGTCCCAATTTATGTATCAAAAATTGAAAATTCCTTTTCTGCTACTGTCCCAATTAAGCATTTACAGTATGTATAATTTGGTTTCTGTTCTTTGAGATTTGGCCCAAAAAAGCAACAGGCGCTAAAATTCAATTAACCGGTGGCTTAGTTTGGTGTTCTGTTCTTTGAGATTTGACCCAATTAACTGGAATCTACTATATATATAGAATTCTTGAGATTTGGCCCAATTAAGCAGAATCCACTATATATATATTGTTCGCAATTATGCGTTGCCCCAGTTAAGCGGAATCCACTGTATTAATAATAATCTCTGGTAACATTTTCAGTTTTCTATGGCCCTGCTCAGCCAGTTCTCTTGGTGGTCCAATTAAGCAGAATCGACTGTTTTGTGTTAACTTGGACAATATTAAATGAGGACCTACTGTATTGCAATGTAAACGGCTGTCCCAATTAACCGGTGTCCCAATTAAGCGAAATCCACTGTATAGAATCCACTGTATATATATATTACTTTTAAACACTTCTTAATAATCCTTCTAATTAACCGATGTACCAATTAAGCGGAATCCACTGTATTCAAATTATCAATTAACTGGTGTCCCAATTAAGCGGAATCCACTGTATATAGTATTATTACTCCCTCGTTGGCGTTTCCACCTTGTTGTGGTGAGGAAGCTTGCATGTTCCAAGGATCCTGAGAGCTATGCCGGCGGTAGCTTTGCCACTGGTAGGGTCTCCCATGCCGGACAGGTCGAAGATAAGGGGCCAGACTAAGAGAGAGCCCTACCCAAACTAAGGTGTAAGGCATCTTGCTGAGAGTTGAGTGGCATTGGGGTAGTAAAAGATGCAGTGTCGTTAAAACGATACCTTCAGGGCACAAGGCGAAACCCTGTCGTAGTTAGCCTTCCGCCCATATTGGGGGATAACCGGGCGGTGACTTTTCGTGTTTCTCCCAGTTTTACTTTTTGGCATGGACAGTCAAAATTTATTTATTAAATCTTTTTTTAATTAGAAACCAGTGTTTCTAATTTATAAGTATCTATTATGTGGTTTTGAACAGTGTGGATGGCTGAATGAATGCAGTGTCGTTAACGATCCCTTCAGGGCACCTGGCAAAACCCTGTCGTAGTTAGCCTTTCGCCCGTATTGGAGGATAACTGGGCAGTGACTTACTGTGTTTACTCCAGTTTGTCTTTTTGAATGGAAAAAGATTCAAAAAGTTTTAAAACTTTGTCTGGGGAGGCTGCTTCTCTGCCCCATCGTGGGGAGGGTGGTCCTGGGGCCTCATCTGAGGGTACAGGGATCACTGGTGTGCCCCAGGGTGGTGGGACAGTAGAGCAGGCTCCCAGAGTCACTATTGACACCAGGAGTAAACCTAGTCCGCAAAGGATGCTTTTGTCTGGAGCGGCTAGGTGAAAGCGGAGGAGGGCTAAAAGGGAAGCTGCTGGTGTCGGTGGCTCTCAGCTACCGATCAGCACTTCCCAATTAGCTTCTTTGTCTGATTCTCCTGCTGGTACCTCTGGTGCTGGCAAGAGGACCAGATCTGTGTTGTCTACCCCCCTCTTCTAAAGGAGGTTAGGCCTACTAAGCGGTCCCAGGGCTTTCGCCCGGATCTTATATGGAAGCTGTGACTTCTCTTCGGTTAGCCATCATTAAGGAGGGTTATCTGGACTCTAAGATGGTGGCTGCTGAGATGGATCTCATTTTGGATAGGATCCTGAGCGGTGTGGATGGAATCCCTTCTGGGGAGACCTTGTCACTGCTTAAGGATTATACTTTAGACAATGGTGCACTCATTTATACTTGTGTAAATGAGTTCACCTGTCAGTGGCTTACCCGGCTTTTGGATGTATATATTCTTGGGCAAGGGATTCGTTTAAGGGTTATTCCTGTGATGAACCTTCCCAAGCCTGTGAAGATGGCTTATCGTACTGCGGACACATGTACGCAAGATGTGCACCATCTTTTCGCGCGACTCCAAGTATTCAATCCGGGGTTCAAGACTGAAAATTGGAGGGTCTTGGGTCGTAGCAGGGACGCTAAAGGACAGCATTTAATTCTGACGGTAGATCTTGATTCGGCAAAGGCCATCAATGCGGCCAATTTTAAGGCTTTTTCTGGGGTCGATCAGGGTACCTTTAAGGTACTCTCGGATCACAATTCCAAGTCTGGGAGACCGATAGCTTCGGTGATTGCTCCTGTAAAGGTGCATGAACTGGTCGGGTTCACTGATAAGGATCGGGTCTCCGGAGGTACCACTGGACCTTCCGACACCCAGTAAATGGAGGAGGGCATGGAACTTTGCCCACCTTAGGTACCTGTAATGTCATGGTTCTGAGGATGATTGAGATCAACTTCCAGCACTCCCGAGCCGCTTCCGCTCTTTTGGGACGGCTGCTCGTGGGGGCTGCTATGACCTTGCTCTTATTCAAGAGCCGTGCACTTAAGGGCCAAATACGGGGCTTCACTGCAAGGAAGGTAAGTTGTTTTCTTTTACTTCTTGTACTCTCATAGTGGTCCTAGGACTTGTGTATTCACTAGGAATAACATACGTTTCACCTGTTTAGGATTACTGTTCAAGAGATCTCACTACTGTTCGGGTGATGCTAGATGGGGGGTGCTAGAGGGAATTTATTGTTTCCTCTGCTTATTTCCCTTATGATAAAGAGGAACTTCCACCAACACCTGAGTTTGGGTCTTTGGTGGAATTTTGTCAAAAGAGTCATTCTGATTTATTGGTTGGTGTCGATGCTAACTCTCATCCAAAAGAGTCATTCTGATTTATTGGTTGGTGTCGATGCTAACTCTCATCTTGTTTGGGGTAACAACGACATCAACCGTAGGGGGGAGCACCTATTGGAGTTTCTGATGGGGGTCTGGAGTAGCAAAGACATCAACCATAGGGGGAGCACCTATTGGAGTTTCTGATGGGTACTAAACTTTTTATTCTGAATAGGGGTAATGAGCCTACCTTCGCTTTTGTTAAGAGGAGGGAAGTCACTGACCTAATGTTACGGACTCAGTGTATTTCTGACCTAACTGAGAATTGGCATGTATCTAGTAAGCCTTCTTCCTTGGATCACAGATATATTTGCTTTATTCTACAGGGTATGGCACTTAGTCAGGTTACATATAGGGACCCTCAGAGGACTAATTGGGCTTTCTTTAGAGAAGACCTTAAATTTAACTTTGGGGATGTACAGAGCAGATTTTGCTCAGTGGTGGATTTAGAGATGACTGTTGACCAGGAGTATACAGAGCAGATTTTGCTTGGTGGTGGATTTAGAGATGACTGTTGAGTTCAGAGCAGATTTTGCTCGGTGATGGATTTAGAGATGACTGTTGACCAGATTCACCAGGCAATTCTCTTATCCTACCATCAAAATTGTCCTGTCAAGACTGCTCCCTCATCAAGGCGAGTTCCTTGGTTAAACGAACGGCTGGGTGGTCTTAGACGTAATATTACGCAGCTTTTTAACAAAGCTAAGAGGACTGGTGATTGGGATGCATATAGGAGTGCTCTCACCAGTTACAACAAGGCCATTAGAAAGGCTAAAAGGTCTTCCTGGAAACGATACTATCAGAGAATTGAGGATATACCTGAGGTATCCAGACTTGTGAAGATAATGTCTAATGGGGATTATTGTAGGGTTGGGTCTCTTAAGCTGTCTAACGGCAGTATGACTAGTACTTGCAGGTACTCTTTAAAGGTACACTTTCCTGGGTCTACCCTGATTGAGGACTCGTCCTCCTCGCGGGTTCAGTCTGATTTTGATGGGCATGATTATCATGCCTCAAGGAAGGATTGGGATTTTGTGAGGGGGATGATTAATCAATCTAATATTAGATGGGCTATCAGTGTTTTTAAGCCTTTTAAGTCAGCAGGACCAGATGGTGCCGGTGTTTTTACAACAGGGCATTAATGTCCTGGTTTCCCTTCTTTGCCATGTCTTTCGGGCCTGTGTGGCTTTTGGCTATGTTCTATGGTCCTGGAGGCATGTGAGGGTATCTTTTATTCCTAAACCCGGGCATAATTCTTACACCGAGGCTAAGTCCTATCGTCCGATCAGTCTGATGTTGTGAGGGTATCTTTTATTCCTAAACCCAGGCATAATTCTTACACCGAGGCTAAGTCCTATCGTCCGATCAGTCTGATGTCCTTTTTATTGAAGACATTAGAGAGGTTGGTTGATAGGTTCATTAGGGATGGGGTCTTGGTTAGGATCCCTCTATGTCGCAGCCAATTTGCCTATCAATCTGGCAAATTGATTGAGCATGCTCTTCATGAGGTTATTTCGCTCATTGAGAAAGCTATTGGGTACAAGGAGATTGCCCTTGTCACTTTCCTTGATATTCAAGGGGCTTTTGACTCTACTTCTTTTGAGCAAATTAGCCTTGCTGCAGTACTTGCAGGGATTCTTTAAAGGAACGTTTTCGAGTACACTTTCCTGGGTCTACTTTGATTGAGGACTTATCCTCCTTGCAGGTGCAATCTGACCTTGATGGACGTGATTATCATGCCTCAAGGAAGGATTGGGATCTTGTGAGGGGGATGATTAATCAATCTAATATTAGAAGGGCTATAAGTGTTTTTAAGCCTTTTAAGTCGGCGGGACCAGATAGCATTTTGCCGGTGTTCTTGCAACAGGGCATTGATGTTCCCCTCTTTGCAGTGTCTTTTGGGCCTGTGTGGCTTTTGGCTATGTTCCATGGTCCTGGAGGCAGGTGAGGGTGTCTTTTATACCTAAACCCGGGCGTAATTCTTATACTGAGGCTAAGTCCTATCGTCCGATCAGTCTGATGTCCTTTTTGTTGAAGACATTGGAGAGGTTGGTGGATAGGTTTATTAGGGATGAGGCCTTGGTTAGGATCCCGCTTTGTTGCAGCCAATTTGCCTATCAATCTGGCAAATCGACTGAGCATGCTCTTCATGAGGTTGTTTCACTCATTGAAAGGGCTATTGGATACAAGGAGATTGCCCTTGGTGCTTTCCTTGATATTCAAGGGGCTTTCGACTCTACTTCTTTTGAGCAAATTAGCCTTGCTACTACCAGACATGGAGTAAGTTCAACGATTGTTCGTTGGATTGGCTCCATACTAAGGCATAGAGTTGTTTTTAGCAGACTCTATGAAGAGGAAGTTATGATTCTCACTGACGGGGGATGTCCGCAGGGGGGTGTTGTCTCCTCTTCTTTGGAGCCTTGTGGTGAATGAATTATTGGCTTTACTTAATGGGAAGGGTTTCTTCACTATTGGATACGCTGATGACATATCCATCATTGTGGTGGGAAAATTTCATAGGACTGTTTCTGAAGTTTTTCAGACAGCTCTTAATACAGTTTCTTACTGGTGTAATAGGGTTGGATTGTCTGTTAATCTGGCTAAGACTGTTATTGTGCCTTTTACTCGAAGAAGACAGTTGGTAGGGCTAACTGAGCCAACCTTTTTTGGTAAAAGGTTGCAGTTCTCTACCCAGGTCAAATACCTTGGCTTTTGCTTGACAAGGGTTTGACTTGGAAGCCACACGTTGAGTTTGTTGTAGGGAAAGCCTGTAGTGCTCTTTGGGCTTGCAGGGATATTTTGGGTAAGACTTGGGGTCTTAGGCCAGGATTATTGTTTTGGATTTATCCCGTGGTTGTGAGACCTAATCTTACTTATGCTGCCATTGTTTGGTGGTGAAGGGTTTTACTTAAGACTTGTCAAGGTGAACTTGGGAAGATTCAAAGGATGGCTTGTTTGGGCATTACTGGGGCTATGAAGACTGCCCCTATTGCCGCTCTTGAGGTTCTCTTGTGCATTCCTCCTCTGCATTTGTTTGTTGAGGCGAGTGCCCGGGAGGGCTATTATAGGCTTCACTCTTCTGGGAGAGGGATTTCTTGGACCCATAAGGTGGAGCATTTGTCCTTTGAATGGGACAGGATACACTGTAACATTCTTGGGATGGTTAAGGATTATATGGTACCTAGATTTAGCAGCCTCTCATTTTGGGTTGCTGTACTCAGCGAACTATAGAGTTGCTTTCCCTGAACAAATATGAAGTTAGGATTGTTACAGGGCTAGTCATCTTAGAAGACATCTTCACTTGATTGGGCTTGCTGATAGCCCCAGAGTTGCTTTCTCTGAATAAATATGAAGTTAGGATTGTTACAGGGCTATTCTTACAGGGCACTGTCATCTTAGAAGACATCTTCACTTGATTGGGCAGTCATCTTAGAAGACATCTTCACTTGATTGGGCTTGCTGATAGCCCCATGTGAATGTGTGGCCCTTCGTTCTTGGGGATGTATTTTCTTGTTCCCGAAGAGAACAAGATGGAGGATTTTGCTTCTGTCCCATTGAAGAAATACTGTCATTTGTTCTTAAGACAGGCCTTCTTCTGGGATGATTTGATTGGGGGAGTGCACAATAGAAAGAATATACTGTCGTTTTTTCTAAGACAGGCCTTCTTCTGGGATGATTTGATTGGGGGTGCACAATAGAAAAGACGGGACTTCTTCTGGGATGATTTGATTGGGGGTGCACAATAGACCCAATGTTGATTACAGTGCTTGGGCGAATAGCACCCTCCCTATTCTACTACTACTACTATTGACTATACTCCGTCTCACTCGTTGTACTACTACTACTACTACTACTACTACTACTACTACTACTACTACACTACTACTACTACAAAATATCAGAAGTCAACTTTCAGTTACTTTCACTGAAAATTGACTCTACTTTGAGTTGTTTGGATGGTATGGAGAAGTCTTTTGCTGAGGTGGATTCCCGTCTGAGTGCTGTTGAGGAGAGACAAGCATCTGTTGAAGCTCAGTTAAGTAGTTTACGAATGCAAATGGTTCAGAATGAATATTTTGTGGATTTAAATTTAAATGAACTACGTTCGCATAACTTAATTATACATGGTCTCTATTCAGAGAATGTATCAGATTTAGATAATCAGGTAAAAGAATTTGTGAAATTATTAGATATTGATATCTGTAACTTAGAATCTTTGAATATTAGGGTTATTTCAAAATTTTCTAGATTAGTTATGTTGAATGTGGGAAATATTCAGCAGAGGAATAGAATAATTTCTAATTTTTATAGGAATCATAAAAATGAGCCTTTGTTAAAAAATATGTCTGTTTCTATAGACTTATATTTTGATCTAGACAATGGAACAGGAAAATAATTCCAATAATGTATAAATTACAGAATGAAAATAAAAAGGTTTATTTGAAGTCGGATATTTTGGTTATGGATTGGAAGGAATACTTTTATAGTATAAATTTAAATGACTTGTTGCCATATAATTCATTTTTGGATTTGATGAATAAATCTAGTAACGATAACTTCCTTTTTTTTATCAGTGGCATAAGTTCTACGAACTCTTTATCAGTTTTGAATGGTGATATATCTAATGGTTGTAATTCTGATTTAATTAATAGATCTGGTGGAAAAATTTTGTTTTATAATGATGCGGGGTTAAATATTAAGAAGGTCTTTCTGGGTTTTTGGAAGCCAATTGATTCCACTGTTATATTTTGTCTTGTGGAAACTTGGCACCTCCACTCATTTGTTTATTCATTGATTTCATCAAGATTTGAGATTATTGAATCAATGGCTGTAAAGCAACCAGGGATAAGTAGACCTAGTGGTGGTCTAGTTTTGGTATGGATGTTAATTGTGTCTAGAATGAGCCTTTTATATGATTCACGGTTTTTACTTGTGATAAAATTGGATCTACAATCTGTAAAGGATATCTTATTGATGGTGGGCTATGTTCCACCTGATAAAAAATATGATTCTTATTTTGTTGAATCCCTTGGGATTATGAGAAGTTTTTCTGTGAAAATAAAAAAGTTTTGATTGGCATTGATTTTAATGCAAGAATGGGTCATCCTGATTTGCTTACTTTCTTTGTTGATGAAGATGAAGATTCGAGGTTAGTAACAAGAAATTCTAGGGATAACTTTTATAATGATTGTGGTAAAAAGTTGTATTATTGGTGCATCAATAACAATTTATTATATCTTAATGGTTTATTATCCGGTGATTTTATGGGTGATTATACTTTCCACTCAAGTGGAGGGTCAAGTGTTATTATTTTTTGACTTCGCAAGTTATTTATAAATATTTAATTAACGATATTATGGTTTTGTCTGATATATATTCTGATCATTTTCCTATACTTTGTTTTTTGTCTAGTGAGAGTATCTTATTTTTATTTCAGGGAAAATGTTCTAGATGGATTCCCCCTAGAGGGAGATTATTTAACCAACAAGTGGATTATATTTTAAGTTCTGAATTTGATAATGTTTTGGATCACAGTAATTTAATTTATGTTATGTCTAAGGCAGCTGTTAACTGTGGACTGTTGGTTGACAGGGGATCTACCTCTGTGAGTAATCGGTATAGATATAATTGGTTTGATGAGGGGTGTTATTGCTTAAGGAAAAAGTTAAGGTTCTTAAGTCATAGGATTCGATTAGGCAATAGGAAGGAAGTATATAATCAGTTTATTAATTGTCGTAGTTTGTATAAGAAAACTTGTAGAGAAATGAAGCATTTTTATTTTTGGAAATTACAGCAGGAGTTGTTTAGTTCTAGAGATTCCAAGGATTTTTTTGATCTATTGTTCATAGATTTAAGCTGTTTGGATCTTATTTTTAATATATTGAGATTTCAGAATGGTTTCAGTTATTTCTTGTAAATTTGTGAGGCCTTTTCAGGACATAGCCTTTAATAAACTGGGATTAGATATTGTTAATAAAGTGACTGATAATGGGGATTTAGTCCCCCTTTTTACTATGGAGGAGTTGATATCGGCAGTCTCTAGATTAAAATTAGGTAAAGCTCCTGGAGCTGACTGTATTCGTGCTGAATTTATAAAAAATCTGGAGGGTCATGTGTTGTCATCTATTTTGAATTTATTTAATAATATTAAGTCATCTTGTATTTTTCCTTCTGACTGGACTGAGATTTTGATTCTTCCTGTTTTTAAGAATAAAGGGTCTCCATTAGATCTGAATAATTATCAACCAATTTCATTAATTTCTAATTATATATAAATTATTTATGTCAATCTTGAATAAGCATTTACAGAGTTAGGTGCAGAAAAATGATTTGTTGTTAAATGAGCAGGCGGGTTTTTGTAGTGGTTTTTCTTGTGTGGTCAAATGTTTATTCTAAATGCTCTGATTCGATGTAGATTACGGAATTTTAAACGTTCGAAACTCTATGCGATTTTTGTGGATTTTAAAGCTGCATTTGATTTGGTAAACCATGAAATTTTGTGTGAACTGTTAAGTGAAATGAACATTGATGCCGATACTTTGTTTCTTCTAAGGGATATTTATAGAAAGGCAACTGCTAGAATTAGAACATCTTCTGGTTTGTCGGATTCCTTATTATTAGAAACAGATGTTCTCCAAGGTGAAATACTGAGTCTACTGCTGTTTACATTGTATATTAATGGATTGATTGTGTGCTTAAATAGATCAGATCTCTCTAGTATATTTTTACAAGATGAAGTGGATTTGCATATATTACTATATGCCAATGATGCAGTTATTGTGACTGATTCTTGTTTCTTTGCAGTTGAAGATTAATATTTTGGAAAAATTTTGTATGGATTATCATTTAAAGGTTAATATATTGAAAACAAAAGTTACGGTATTTTGACGAGGTGGTCATTATTCTAAGTATGATAAATGGTTTTTTGGAAATGAGAAGATAACTATTGTTTCGAATTATACATATTTGGGTGTTCCCTTTTCCTTCACTGGCTTATTTCATACAGCTAAAGATTATTTTTTGAAGAGAGCATGGTCAGCCTTTGGAGCTATATGGCCTGTATTAACTAGGGTTAAAGTAAATTCGGTCCAGGTTTATATGATATTGTTTAATGCAATGGTGTTGTCGATTATGACATATGGTTTGCTGATTTGGGCTTCGACTTTTTTTGGAAAACCTCAGATCTATTTTTCATATTACATACGAAGAATTTTTGGGGTTTATTATAAGGTTTCGGGATTTTTAATGAGATTGGAGTTGGGAATTTCTTGTATTTCTGTGATATTTGTTAAACAATTATTGTTGTATTGGATTAAGGTGTTGCTATGGATAATACTGTCTATGTTAAGTTGACTTATTTACGCTTGTGTTCTCTGGCATCACAAAATGGTAATTGTACTTATAATTGGACCATAGTTGTTCAGAGTATTCTTAATGATCTTGGTTTTAGTTTTTTATGGGATTTACAGGATCCAGTATTGACTAAAAGTTTTTTGGCAAGAATATTACAAATGAAATTGGATCAATGTATCCAAAAGGATCGAGCAGCTTTATTGTAGTTTATACAATACGGTTAAAATGGATTTTTGTACGGAACCTTATCTTATGTTAAATTTAAATTTTTTTATAAAGAGAATGTTATTTCAGTTACATTGTGGCCAAAATTATTTATATGTATATAGATATAAATTTATAATTCATCCAGATGGTTCATGTACTTATTGTAATTTAAATGTGATGGAGTCTTGGGAGCATATTTTTATGTCTTTTGCTTATTTTCAGGAACATAGAAGTAGATATTTAAGTTGTTTTAAAGATTGGTTTTCTTTGATAAATTTTAAAAATCATATTAAAAGTGATTCTGTTAATATGTTTTTATTTATGGTAGAGTGTTGTAAAGATATACAACGTATGTAATTTATACTAATTTATTTGTCTTTGTGTCCTCCTTGTAACGAATATTTATTTATTCATACAATAAAACTATAATAATAATAATTATATCTAAAATATTGTGATAGAGCTCAATGTAAAAAAAGTAATTGAATATAAACGTTTCTTGTTATTGTAATATTCTGTAACTTCCTTTATTCATGCCATTTATACATTCTGCAAATATTGAAAAAGAGATATAAATTTTTTAAAATATTTTTCTTAATACAATTTTTAATTACATAAACTTTGACAAACATGTGGGGCTCTCAAGTGCAGGGCCCGAGTGGGTGTAATCGGTCCAATCGGTTTTTATCCGGCACTGATAAGAAATAGGTATTTCTTAGAAATAAATAAGCAGATCATACTGCTACCATAAGATGCACTAATAGTGTAACATATCCAATTTATGCATTTTAAATCATATTTAATCAGTATTCAATAATTAAATATCTAAAAATATTAAATTTTATACAGTCATACATATCCATATATTTTTAACAAAAATATGTGGATATGCATGACTACAAAATGTTTAATTTTTTTTCATTACTATATTTAATTACCTCTTCCAAATGATGTAGTTTCTGACATATTTCTTTATATAATTCCAAAGAAGAATTAAAATCTGTCACAGAAATCTCAAAATCAGCATATTTAGTCATTGTTTTATCTAAAAGCTTCTTGGAATTATATATATCCTAAAAAGAAATAAAAAAAGTGTAATACTATTTTTATATATATTATTTTTATATTATTTTATAAGAATAAAAATATTGGATAATGCTTTTGGTGAGTAATATTATGACTACTATTTTCATAAAAAAAATAACTTTTCAAATGAATTTATTGTATCATTTTTCATATATGAAACTTCCAAATGCAAATATTCTCAAACTCAATTCCTATCTCATTCTAGCTGTCAATTTATATCAAACACTAGTAAACAAGACCAAATAGAAGATAGATGGTATAAAACAAAAGATTCTTGATTAAGAAAAGTGGCTAATGCTACAATTCAATAAAATGTATTCAAATGAATATAAATGTAAAATTTTATAAAAATTAACTAAAAGCAAATAAGAATTTTTTCATTCAAATTTCATTCATTTTTTCAATTTATTTAAAAAAATGTTTTAACAAAGAGAAGATAAAGAATACAGAATTAAATTATTTTACCAGGCCAAATGTGCTACAAAATCAAAATTTATTTATACATATATACTCATGTATAAGCTGATTCTCTTATTTCAGAATTTAAAAACCTATGTAAAGTAGATCTTTAAATTTCAAGAATTAGAACATGTTATGAAAAAATTGTTTATTTATTTCAATAAATAATTTCAAAATTTTCAAAATTATTTTTTACAAATCCAATTCACTATCAGAATAAATATGGGCACTTACTGATTAGACCAAAAAACCAGATTCATAGCACTGAAATATCATATCATAATGCAATAAGAAGAGAAAGCTGGACAGAGAGCAAGATGCAATTGTATTATATCATATCCAATCATATTTCCTAATACAATATACAGGCAGTCCTCAAGTTACATAGATGAATCATTCTGCAAAATCCTATATAAGTCAAAACTTACATATGTTGGAGTATATGTTATACAATATTAGTATGTCACAATGATATAACACTAAAAATAACTATATTAGAGAATAAGCATATAAATAAGCTAGTTTTGACATCTTAGAAGATCCAGATTCAATTCAGAGTCCCACACCTTCAGCTTTTTTAGAAGTATGGGACTCTGAATCAGGTTCATGTTTTGACCCAGCTTGTAATCTAAAAATAATCCTATGTAATTACAGATCTATGTAAATTGGAGATTGCCTGTACTCCCAATTAATCAGGATTAAATTAGCTGGGTTGTGGACAGCAGTACTGACTTTTTATTTTTGTTAGGGGGCAAAATTTATCAATATCCAAATATTTATATAGTTTTTCATGAAAAATTACTCAAAAATGAACACTCAATTTTGATATTAATGATTATTTATATTTCTGATCTTTCACACTGTTAAATATTAAATAAGCAAAGATGAAGTTTAATTTCAAGAAATTAATAAAAATTATAATTCACTCATTAAATAAGAGTTGGCATCACCTTAGTTTAAATTTAAAATAATAAATTATTAATCCAATAAGTGATGGCACCATAGCATAATTAATAAATAATTATTAATTTGATAGTTTAATTCTAAAACAGTTTACTAGAGATAAAATTTGGCTAGTTTAGGATTATTTGGTTAAAAATCCCTAATTAGGATGATTTATGTTATGTTATCCAATTCTTTTTTTTCTTTAGATGAATGGAATTCAATTCATCTAGAGAAGAACTTTAATAAATAAAAATATTAATTTAAAAATATCTTAGAAAAGTTATCATCATGGTAGTTTATTGTTATATGATAGGATGATTTTTGAAATTTAAAGGTTTTCAATCTGGTTAGAAAATATAATCCAAAAATCATTTTTTTAACAAATATTGCATAAAATGTATCTTAATTTTTCTAATTTTTGAATACAGTAAATTGAAATGAATTAAATAAAACAATGATAATATTTTATAAAAAAAAAAAAAAAAAAATTTCAACTTTTTATAAAATATTTTGATACTTAAATATAGCAATTTTATAAAAAAAAAAAAAAAAAGAAAATTAATTGAATTAGATACTGAATTTCATAATTACTGAATCATAAATAATTTCATTAACTCACATAAAAAAGATATCCAAGACGCCAAGCTGTTTGCATTCGTGAACGATTTCCACTGTAACGATCTATTCCACGCTGCCTAAATTCATCATCATTTTCAAGAATACGTCCAAATAATGAAATTAAAGAAGAATTACTTAATGCTGAAGCCTTTTCTGGATTATATCTATATAAGCACTAAAAATAAATTAATAAAATTATTAAATTTTTACATAAAAATTAATTTTTCATCTATTCATATTTATATAAATTCTGCTGTTACATTATCGTTGAAACTGAGAAATTCAAAATTAGAACCAGAGAATAGTTTTAATTATCTGGGATCGATAATGAAGAAGAATGAAATAATTGGACTAGAAGTCTCCTCTAGAATGAGGGAAATTTGGGAATGTTAGTGGAAAATAAATATTATTTTGTGTAATTGCTAAATCCCTTGGAAACTGAAAGCCAAGTACAATATATAAAAACCGTAATTCGAATATTTCTAATATATGGAGAAGAGATATAGGCTCCCATTACATTAATCAAAATCTCACATTGGTTACAGAAATGAGAATACTAAGATGGATGTAAGAAAGACCCGATTGAACAAACCAAAAATGAAGATATTAGAAAAAATGTGTATATAAACAGATATTATAGAGAAAATGCGTGCATATAAACTTCAATGATTTGGGCATACGAAGTAAGCTGATGCTGATCATTTGTGCAAAAACATTACGCTAAATGGATATGGAGGACCAAAACCGAAAGATATGCACAGAAAAATCCTGGGACCAGATACTCTGAGAAGTTATGGGGGCAGGCATGAGATGTGGCAACGGAAATGTCATAGATTGGAATGTGGAGGAAAAGCAGGACCTCTGACCCATTTAACAGAAATACGATAAAAGAAGATATTTATAAAGTGAATAACTTTTATATATATATATATACTGTATATATATAAATTATATATTTGCCAATTAACAGTTCAATCTTTTAAAATATAGTATTCAGTACTTTAATATTTCGGGAAAAATTTATTTGGAGACGTTAATTTCAGGTTTGCATACATTGTCTAATAAATTACCTGTAATGAAAACTAAATATTATATGCAAATATTTATATTGAGTGAAAAACAATTATGATTTTGTTATTTATATAAACTGGTAAAATTTAAAGTACAGCACAATATTTTTAAATATTTCTAACGCTGATTCATTGAAAAACAAATGTATCAGATTCAATAGATATTCAGTAAATCTATGATTTAGTACGGCAATGAACTGAAATTTATATAAAATATTTATTCGAAGATTTTATAGAACCAAATTTTCCATATTTTCCAAACAAAATATGAAACGTTATCCAGTTACTCATTGGATAACGTTTCATATTTTATGAAAAATTTTAATATTAATTTTGTGAATTAAATTAAAAATTAAATGTAATTATTACAATTATGTTTAATTTTTTTTCAGTTTGTAAATTATGATATTTGCATACGTGATTTAGAGAAGATATATGATGATGATCATATATCTTCTTTAAATCACGCATGCAAATATCATCTTAAGAGTTAAATAAAAATTACAGTTTTAACTATAATATACAAATATGATTGGAAATTGTATAAAATAAAACCATTGTTATTTATTTCGAGAATTCTTTGTTAATATATTAGATCATAATCAAGTTAATTATAATTAACTAAATTTAGTTTTTAACATACTTTCAAATGTATTCGGTATTTGTAAGCATTTGTATAAAACTTCATTTTAAAATATGGTTCCAGAATTTATCCATATATCTATATCATCTTAAATAAATCCATTATTTTCAAAATATAAAAATAATGATTTAATGAGGATATTATTTTAAAGTTTGAACTTTAACCTAAATTTAAGTTTCAGTATAATTTTCTAATAAACTACATAACCCAATAGGATATTCTAAAGGAGGTCAATGTAATCTAGGAAAATTTTTTAGATCAAAACTACATAAATTGTTTTTATTATTTAAAATTTTTGTTTTCTTTGAAATCTATTTATTGAAATTAGCTAAAAAAGAAACTTTATCTATTTCAGTATCAACTGTAATCATAACTGATACAAAAAAGCTGTTCAGTTCTGTTTGTATTATATTTTATCGTAAGATATTTTCCGGATGCTCACCCACATTATAAGATACAGATAGAACTCATGTGATGATAAAATAGATTGGGAAAGAAAAATTAATGTCCTGCATATTTCTTTAATCCGGCTTCGTTTGTTTCTCTTAATGACGTCATGCTAGAGCATCCGGGTTTTCTAATGTCTACCAGGTTAATGTGTTTAAACCAGATGTTACAGTCGGTTTCAAATTTAAAATTTTTCAAATTTAAGTCATAAAGACAAATTTGTGCTAATCGAGGTCTATCTGTATACATAAAACTAAAATTTGATATAAATTAAAATTTTAGTTCTATCTAAATAATAAACTTTATATTAATTTGAAAGGGATAGGTTATCTTTCAACATAAATAGGAAAAATTTTAAATGATGATAATCTCTCTAAATTAAATATGTATAAAATAATTAACATATTGATGCTGGATATTGAGGAAAAATATCCCACGAGGAGATAGGATATGATTTCAAAATGACATTTTTAATGTTTTTTTAATTATATGAAAAAATAAAATTAAAAAATTTTATCCAGAATTAGCAAATTATGATACAGTGAAACCCCGCTCGTGCGTTCCCGTATCGTACGACTTTCCCCCTGCTCGTGCGTTCCCGTATCATACGACTTTCCCGCTTTAAACGTCTATTTTTGAAGTCCCAACATATTCTTATACATGCAATGTAAAACTTTCCCTTTTCCTACGTTTTAATTATATAACGTTTTTATTATGACGTCATCAGAGTTCTTTTTTTTATTATGACATTATCAGAGCTTCCTGTTTCGTGCGTTTTCCCGGCTCGTTCGACTTTTCGGGCCGGTCCCTGATGTTTCAAAATCGGGGTTATATATATTTGTGGGTCGGAGGTATAGGGCACACTATAATATTCATATTTGAGAAAAAATTTGTAAATCTGGAAATAGTTAAGTGGGAAAGGATTTTTTAAATTTTTTCAGATATTTGGATATTTATATATACAATGGAATCCGCTTAATTGGGACAAATCTCAAAGAATGGAAACCAAACTAATACATAATTTAAACACTTAACTGGGACAGTAACAGAAAAGGAATTTTCAATTTTTGATATATTTTAGGGAGGAAGTATGGCAACACTATGTACACTAATACTTGTTGTGTGCTTTCTTTGAAATAGAAAAGGAATTTTCAATTTTTGATATATTTTAGGGATTTTTCAAAAGCGATAGCAGAAAAAGAATTTTCAATTTTTGATATATTTTAGGGATTTTTCAAAAGTATAACAACACTACATACACTAACACTTGTGTGCTTTCTTAAAAAATTTCTTTTATAAAAATTATAACATTTGAAACACTACGTACACTAATACTTATTATGTGCTTTCTTAAAAAAATCCTTATATAAATTACGTACTACATTAATACTTGTGTGCTTTCTTAAAAAATTCCATATATAAAAATTATAACAACATTTTATTGTACTGATATTTTTCAGGTTAAATCTTTCTACAAGACAATACAGATCTAACACAATGGAGTGGATCGTTTCTTATTGTCTTATTACATACACATCGACGACACACTGTCACTGCACTAATTTTATGACAATGTGTTTATTATCCATTCTTTAGTAAAATTATAAGTAAATATCATCATTGGTAAATTATACAGTGGATTCCGCTTAATTGGGACACCAGTTAATTCGGACAGCCGCTTAATTGGGACAAATCTCAAAATCAAACTAATTAACTAATACATAATTTAAACGCTTAATTGGGACAGTAGCAGAAAAGCTCAAAGAACAGAAACCAAACTAATACATAATTTAAATGCTTAATTGGGACAGTAGCAGAAAAGGAATTTCAATTTTTGATATATGCTTAATTGAGACAGTAGCAGAAAAGGAATTTTCAATTTTTGATATATTAGTGATTTTTCGAAAGTATAGCAACACTATATACACTAATACTTGTTGTGTGCTTTCTTAGGAAGTATGGCAACACTATGTACACTAATACTTGTTGTGTGCTTTCTTTGAAAGTATGGCAACACTACGTACACTAATACTTGTGCTTTCTTAAAAAATTCCTTATATAAAAATTATAACATTTTATTGTGTAGTAATAATTTTTCAGGTATAATTTTCTACAAGACAATACAGACTAACACAATAAGCGGATCATTTCTTATCGTCTTATAACATACACATCGTCAACACACTGTCACCGCACTAATATAAAATTAGTGCGTCGAGAGTGTGTTTATTATCCATTCTTTAATAAAATTATAAGTAAATATCATCAGTGTGTTTATTATCAAATAATACATAACAATACTGTATTCAGCAACACTAGCATGATGAGAATCAGTTATCTATACATAGCGATATTCATTTACAGGGTGTCGATTTTATTTAAAATTTTTCAATCTTTGCCAAGATGCCAAGAAATGATTTTACATTTTCAAGTAAAATTCATTGCTGAATAAAATTAGAAGCCAGCCATTTAATACAAGCTATCGTAGATTCCTGAATATTTGCCAAGATGCCAAGAAATGATTTTACACTTTCAAGTAAAATTGCTGGGCTGGATAAAATTAAAACAAACCAGCCATTTAATACAAGCTATCGTAGACTCCTGATATAACTGATGTACCAAAATCTACCATAGCGCGTTTTCTACAACAAGAAAATCAAATGTGTGAGAAGTGGGCATTACAGAAAGAAATTCCAGGAACATTCAAAAGAACTGCGTGAGGAGTGGGCATTACAGAGCGTTTTCTACAACAAGAAAATCAACTGCGTGAGGAGTGGGCATTACAGAAAGATAATTCTAGGAACATTCAAAAGAAAGCGTTATGGAAAGGATCCAGAAGTCGAAGAAGTTCTACAAAAAGAAAATCAACTGCTTAAGGAGTGGGCATTACAGAAAGAAAAGGAACATCGAAAAGAAAGCGTGATGGAAAGGATTCAGAAGTCGAAAGGAACATTCAAAAGAAAGTGTGATGGAAAGGATCCAGAAGTCGAAGAAGCATTAGGTCAAAAGAAAGCGTGATGGAAAGGATTCAGAAGTCGAAGAAGCATTAGAATCAATTGATTTTCTATAATTAGCGGCGAGGCGTGAATATCAGCGGTCCAGTGTTGAAGACGAAGTCAGAGGCACAATGGAAAGGATTCAGAAGTCGAAGAAGCATTAGATCAATGGATTTCGTGGATTGGGCATTACAGAAAGAAATTTCGGGAACATCCAAAAGAAAGCGTGATAAAAGAATCCAGAAGGTGAAGAAGCATTAGATCAATAGATTTCTATAGTTAGATCCAGAAGTGGAAGAAGCATTAGATCAATGGATTTCTATAGTTAGCAAAGGATCCAGAAATCGAAGAAGCATTAGATCAATGGATTTCTATAGTTAGCGGGAGAGGGGTGAATATCAACGGCCCAGTGTTGACGAAGTCAGAGGAGATCGGTAAAAAATTAATAATTAGGTACCTATTTTAATAAATCATTAATAATTATTAAAATCTATTTTAATAAATCATTAAAATAGGTACCTAATTATTATTACCTATTATTTATTTACCTACGATTTACATATTTTATTTTAGAATTTTATTATTTATTTACCTACGAATTACATATTTTATTTTAGAATTTATTCATTATTTATTTACCTACAAATTACATATTTTATTTTAGAATTTATTATGATGACAGCTGGACCAAAATGGCTTAGTCCCAACGTGTCCTGATCTGTAGAGAAGGATTCTTAGGTTACTTAATGTTGCCGGGACAAAATGGCTTGGCCCGACGTGTCCCAATTAAGTGGAATCCACTGTTTATATATATGCGCTTAGCTTGAAACAAAATGGCTTGGCCCGATGTGTCCCAATTAAGCGGAATCCACTGTATCAAAATAGCTTAGTCCCAACATGTCCCAATTAAGCAGAATCCACTGTATATAATTCAAATGGCTTAGTCCCGACGTGTCCCAATTAAGCGGAAATCCATTGTACATATATAGATTAAATTATATATATACAGTTGAGTCTCTGTTGTCCAACATTCTATGAACCGTCTCTCCGCCCACATGATATTTTCATATCACAACTTGTTGATGTGCGAGAGAGAGAGAAACTGTACACTATTTACTGCAAAATAGTGTGTTTTTACTGTATCAGTGTTTATTATTTATCCTTATATAATGTCACAAATCGAAAAAAGTGAAAAATAAAAACAGAAGACATTGAGCTGTAGTCGAAAAGACAGAAATAATTAAATTAAGAAACTTGACTTGGGAGAAAAGTTTAGTGATTTTGCTTCGTTTTATGGTATTGGACGAGCCACCATTTATGACGTTAAAAAAAATCGGGATAAAATTGAGGGGTTTGTGAAAGATTTGAACAGCAGAGCAGTGACAGAAAAGTTTTAATAACTGAGTAAATTCGTTTGTATAATTCCATTTTTTTCATTGAATATCCAATAATCCAAGAAAGCTCTGAAATCCGACAAGCTCCGGAACCATATGTTAGAGAGACTCTACTGTATGTGGAACATGAAGACGGTACTGAACAGGCTTTAGGTCTAAACGCGGTATATGGCGCGATGTGGACTAAGGATAGATAATGAGGCTTTTGACCACAACGACACAGAAGCTACGGTTTAGATAACCAACCTTCCTTTAATAGAGAGAGATTTTGTACATGCAAAAGAGATCCAACAATCAGTTCAGAGAAGAAAATTCCTGATGAAGCAAAAAAATTAAATTCAGTCCTTTCGACAAATACGATGAACACCGTTGAATTTGACTTTTCTTCGGTCGGAGGTTCCAGATATGGGGAGGAACACAAAAAAGGTTGCTTGGATTTATTCCTTGTTAATTATTGAAGAGAGCGGCTAATAATGTCCGAGTGCTGCATTTTTCTCGATCAGTCTTTTTAGCGACTCTTAGGCACGGTGAACTGTTGAAAGATTCTGGAGCGACTCTTGGACGTCTTCACTGACGATCAAGAGTGAGAAAAATCAGAGAGTCACTCGATTTTCGAGTGACTCTCTGATTTTTCTCACTCTTTTCATTCCTGGAAAAATTTTGTCCCTTCGATCTCACCTTTTTCGGGAGCAAAAACCAGAGTCGTTTTCATCGTTTATTGTTTGAAGAGAAGTGATCACGTTTCCCTATTGTGCGGGACGGTGGACTTAGTTCGTTATATTTATGATATATACAGTATATTCTTACATATCACTCATTTCTCCTATTCAGATGCCGTTCTCCTCTCTAATTCTTTTCTTTTTTCTTTATTTCGAAATTTTTTTTTTCTATTTATTTTCAAAAACAAAAAACCAAAAATATACAATACTTCTATTAACTAACCTTTCAAATCTGCTATGCATTGAGTGTTGTGTTCAAAAATTTTTGTTTGCATTTTCAGATTGATTAGCGCTTTTTATTAAATTATTTCTTGTCTTTAATTTTTATAAATCCATTTATGCTATAGAAGTTTTTCTCGATAAACTTGTTTTCTGATAAGATCTTGGATTAATAAACTCTGGGTTTCATACTTAATTCCGTAAACGAATTCATTCATGTTGACATGCCACAAAAATTATCCAAACATTTTATAATCATTTTATATTAGGTAGCAAGAATTCCTACTATAAAGTTATTGTAGAACGTGGATAATTATGTTATGGGATTTGTAAATTATTACAAATAATTTCCATTCAAAATTCCATAATATAATTTCTAGCTCAGAAGTTATTGCCCGCAGGAAATAAATAAAAAAAAACATTAAAAAATTCCTATATGCAAAGCCAACCCACGATACAAGTGATGCACAGCATCAGGGCGCCACCGTATGGGGGGCGCCTTACAAGTTTATTTAGCCACTATTGTCTTTAAAAAATTATAGTGGCACTATAAAAGAACTTTGTAAAGCTGCGGCTTACCACCCTGGAGGATCCGGGTTCAAATCCGGGTCCCACACCTCCAGTTTTTCAGGAGGGGTCCGGGCCCGGCTCGTTGAACCCCATCCTTCAGCCATCCGGTTGGCCCCATCATGGGTGTTGGCCAGCCTGTGATGGGCTCTATAAGTGGCCGCCGCCAGATAATGAATATCCCATGAGGATATGGCGGCTTAACCGAACTAACCTAACCTAACCGACTACCCTAGGGCCGGCTCTGTCTATATATGATTTTTTAATGAAATAAATTAGAAAATACTCTGGATTTTTTTAATTATACATATAAATTCTGATTATATTTTGCTATACGAAAAGAAATATATAAGGAAATTTATCATGCCTCCATATCTAATAATACTGTGTATTTAAAGTTCACGGGTTCTAAGTAGAAATATGTTTTGGGGCTTCTCTAAAGTCGAGGCATAAATGACTACTTCTAATAATAAATTCACTTCTGCTGAGATTCGAGTTTTTTAAAAATATTACATTAGTCGAGGGCATAAATGACTACTTCATTTCCCTAATAATAAATTCACTTCTGCTGAGATTCGAGTTTTTTAAAAATATTACATTTATAAATGTTATTAAATGAACAAGATTTTAAATTTTAAATCAAAATTGAAGGGTTTGGTGCAAAAACCAGTTAAGTCCACTTTTGGTTGAAAATGAGTTATTGTATGAATCAAATATAAAAACACAGTGATAACTTATGATTCAATTTTGGTTTATATTTTGTTGTCATGTTATTTACGTCCTCTTTTACAAGTCGTATGTCAAATTTTATATATTTGATGCAAAAACCAGGTAAGTCCAAATACATATTCATATTCTCCCAGGTAAGTCCAAATACTTATTCATATTCTCGAAATGTGCTTTTTGTGACTTAATTGGTTCTTGCACCAAACCCTTCAATTCCTAACAGACTAAATGAACAAGATTTTAAATTTTAATTCAAAATTCGTAACAGAAATTAATAGTTTGGAGAAAATGTAAAAGATTAGAGTTAGATCATGTTATAGCTATGTTCATGCATCAGTATGGTATTTCTTTATTTCATCATCTTTTTAAAATAATGAATCTTATTATTTGAAATAAAAAAATTCAATTGATTCTTTTATACGACATATTTATAAACAAGAAAATTAAAAAAAATAAAAGAATATAGGCTAAAAATTTAATTAAAAATTGTTTCTGTAATTTCAATAATAATCAGCATATAAATACAGTACTATATTCTATTTTTGATATGATATTAGAGTGTTATTTAAAATTTAAATTATCTTTTGCAGAAAAAATTTATTTTTTAATAAATCCTTGCTATTCAAATGTAAGAGATAAAATTATTGATCCCCTATAGAATCTAGGCCATAAAACGAGGTATGGGTGTATCTATTTATTTAAATGGTACATCAAGATAAAACTGCATAAAATTTGCTTAAAAATAAAACTCCACTGATCTACTGTTATATCTATCTCTAAATGTATTTTAAAACACATTTTATAAATAATTTAAGAAAGTTTTATAATCATGAGAATTGCATAAAGCATTGATATACAAATGAGAGATCACTACTTTGCAAAGCATAATCATGATTTGAATAAAAATCTATAATCAATAAATAGAATTATATATATGAAATCAGAGTATACATGATTTTGTATAACTGAAGACAAAACAACAAAAGCATAACAATCAACCAAATTGCCACTGGGTTATAAATGTTTGAATAAATAAAATGATACTCAAAATATTTTTTCAAAGAGAATCAATAAATTTTTGATAGATGGTTATTATTTTTTAATAAATCCTTGCTATTCAAATGTAAGAGATAAAATTATTGATCCCCTATACCTTAAATAGTATGAATTTATTTTAGGATAATTTAAAGTTAATGGATTATTATTCTTTGTTTTTGCATTTTGTTTTTGTACAAGCTCCTATAAACTATAATCTTCAAAATCTCAAAAAATAATTTCTTGAAAATTATTTGACTTTTTTTTTTTCCCAATATTTTATTTTTTTTATTCTCGATTGTTTTCCGTAATAGTTTTGTATAGAAATCAAGTATTGTAATGGGGACAGAAATTGTTATTGTGTAATTACTAGTATAGTGTAGTATAGTGTGGTGTAATTACTAGTGTAGTATAGTCTAAATAAAATACAAAGTAAATATAAATATGATTTTCAATATATTTTCTCATAGTGCAATGAAGTATTTTTCAAAATACTGTATTCAATTTAATTCTTAGGTTCTGAATTTCATATATTTGTCTATAACTAAGAATTTAAATTTGAATATACAAATTTTTTTTGAAATTTAAGGATCTTTAGTACCATGATTAATTTTTAGTCTACTAACGATTTCACTTAGTTATACTCTACTAATAATCTGTCACTTTTGTAAGGAATGCCACAATTGGCTTCATTGCAACTCAGCACAATATTGACTGAAGTAGAGGTAGTTTTATGCAAAACAATTTCTGTTTTACAAAAGGCCAACTAGCCAAGAGCAATGCTTATAAAAATGAATTTGTTCAAGAAGCCCTCTACATGCTCTTTCATTTCATCTCCTTTCATCACCTTCCCTTCCTCCCAACTCTTCTACTGTATTCCCTTCCCTATTCCCCTACCCTTCTTTCTATAAGCTAAATCTCTGAGTAAGGCTTTGGTTTCATTCTACAATTCAATAATTCAAATATAATACAATAACTGTTAAGATTTTTCTAATATTTTACACGTAAAATACAAATTTCGTGTTTTTATTTAAAACAGTTTTCTCATCCATATACCGGTATATAAAAATACAATGTCTATCTGTCTCTTCCGCAAAGGCTCCCGCATCGTTTGATCCATCGAGATCAAACTTGGCCTAACGACTTCCTGTGATGCCACAAGTAACATAGGCTACCTTGGATCGCGATCGTCCCACGGATGGAGCAGTTTGGGCTGACAACGAAAATATCTTTATTTAAATTCTTCAATTATGTTTGAATTGAAGATGACGTCATAGTCATATCAATGACATCATTTTCGAACTAATCGATTATTATATCACAGTATGATGTCATCGAGATATAACAGTGGATTACGTTATAAAACAAGTTGGATGTATGACGCCACGATGACACAACAATGGATGGCGTCACTATTATGTTACATTACCATGATAATGATGTCATCATGACATAACATGCTACTTACATACAAAAAGTCAATACTATATAATAAATGAATTACCATATATGGCAAAATGAATTCATGGTCCATTGTCAACTTATCCATAAAAATCTATAAATTCTTGAGGTCCGGCCCCAGTCCGTTGAATCTCATCCTTCAACTTTCCTGTAGAAGGATGAGGTCATGAGTCAGGGCCGGCCCTAGGCGGTAGCGCAAGGTAGGCGACTTCCTATGGCGGCAAAACCGCCTGAACTAGAGCGGAAAAAAAATAAATACAACCCATAGGGGCGGTATTTTTTGGGTTTGCCTACGGCGGCAAAAACGCTAGAGCTGACCCTGCATGGATGTTGGCCAGCCTGTGTGGATTCTGATAGTGGCCACTGCCAAAAGTATGTCTTATATTCAGGCATGTCAAACTCATTTTAATTCAAGGGCCATTTGATAAGCCTGTAAGATTGTCGCGGGCCACATCATATTTAAATTTTTTTAAATTACATTTTAGAGTAAAGATTCAGAAATATAGATAGGTTAATTAAAAACATGCAAAAATATATAATTACTACATAATTGCTTTTAATCATACATAATTTTTTTAATTTAATTCCTCACTATCAATCTTTAATTTTCTATTAAGCGTTAAAAGTCATATTTTCTGTATTTTAATTTAATTCCTCGCTATCAATCCAATTTCCTATTAAGCATTAAAAGTCACATTTTCTGTACAAAAACAAAAGCTTTCATTAAAATTTTATAAATTCAAATATCCATAACTACTTACATTTTTTAAATAAGTTAATAACACACCAAATAAATCTTTAACAAGCCCGTTAGCACGTCCTTTATACTTGTCCTTCAAAGCGAGATTGTTTGGAACTTGATTATTGTATTTGGCTATCCAAAAAAAAATACAGGTTCTCATTTATGACTTTTTGTTTTTTGGTAAGAAATTTCACACAAAATGATATAGTCCTTGCAGGAAAGCACTTAGTTTGTGCCACCAATCCGAAAGTCATCTGTATGTATATGTCCTATAAGGCCAATCGAAAAAACTTGTACAGCAAATTTCATTAAAATCAAACTAGTGCATCATAGTATATGACAGTTATGAAGTGAGAATTACTTCCTATTATTTCGTAAAATATTGTTCTCATTTTCATTTAAGTTAAGAACATTGGGGGACCACAAAAAATCACTTTGAGAGCCGCCAGTTTGACACCCCTGATCTAATTTAATACTTAAACATGCGGCCCGCGAGCTGCCAGTTTGACACCCCTGTCTTATATGATTCAGCGATTTAGTTCTTACTAACTATAAATTCACTTAATTAAAATTTTTTTTTATTACCAGCAAGTATGCTGGCATTATAATGGAGTAAGAGTTGTCACATAAACTGTATTATGTATCTTAAATACCCAAGCAACGCCGTATCCTAGCTAGTTTATAATAATAACAGATATATATGCGTAGGACAATCATAACTCAAGAAAATAATGTTGACAATTTGGTAACGATTTTAGATTGCCTGTAAGAATTTCAAATAAGGTGATTTCTATCCATTCGAAAGTTTGCATAATAAAAAACTGATTATTTTTAAAATTTATATTCAAATTATATATCGTTGGAATTTGCAATCTCCAAAACGATCATTGGTCCTACCTCAATTTGATCAATAAATTTAGAATGAAAACTTTTTTCTCGTGGAATATCGAATGACTTCCTATTAAAAATAACTTTTTTATATTGATTTCAAAAATAATGATTTTCAAAATTGAAATAGAATCGATTGCTTCTCATGAAATGTTTTTCAAATAACAAATATTATATTTCTTATTATTAAAAAAATTTTTCATGCTGATTCAAAAAACGGTTTTAAATTATTTTCTACAAATTTATATATATATGTTTTAGAATCATAAAAGCATAAAACAAATTTCATATTTGTTTATACGAGGTATATAAATAGAAGGAAATTGTGTCAGATATACTGAACGCCTGGCATTTACTTTCACTATGCGTGAAAAGATAAACAGATATTTACTCTGTTATTCCATAATATAAAAGTTTTTATTTGAAATTTATCATGAGAATTCTTACTATTTTAATTCACTATTTTTTTCTCAAAAAATAATCAATAAAAAATAGATTCATTATATAATTAAACTTAATAAATTGCGTATTATAAATAGACGTTGTTAATAATAGAAAACTTTAAATTACATAAATTTATAATTTTACGAGAACTAAGTATTTATAGTTAGTGAGAACAGGCGACTTACTCAGAATTTGTTCAATTCCGAAGAAACATCCTCTGAAAGCATAGGATATATTAATTGTAATATTACGAATTAATATTTAATATCTTATAAAGATAAAAAAGTGTATAAGTTGATATAAAATCTTTACGAATTACAAATACAGGTACTCCTCACTTAACAACCTATCTGTTTAACGACTGCTCGAACTTACGTCTGAGCTTAAGACTGTTTTTTTAATGGAATATTTGGTTTTTGCTCATACGCATCCATCGCTTACGACTTTTATTTGTAATTTCCCTGTACTCGTAGTTCCAAAAAACTGAAGAAAAATACTGTACTTTGTGCATAATTAAGATATAAATTTTTAATTTGAAATTTGTTTCCAATATTTTAATGTAGGAACAAGTTTTTCGCTTACCGACCAATTCGTTCTACGACCCAGTCGTGAGAACGAAACCCAGTCGTTAAGTACCTGTAATTCTGGAAAAAACTAATTGCCTATTCTCCCTACGTGTCCGCTATTTTGGAATGATTAAAATTTGTTTTTGCGGATTAAAAAGTTTGTCATGTGTTATCTTCAGTGCTCATACATGCTGTTTATATCTTAATCCAAATTGTTTGTAGTCATAGCACTTGCACACACTATTAAAGCTCGTTCTCGCATTCAGTAATACTCTCGTATCGTTTTAAAATGAATTTTTATATTTGAAATTTTTTTCTTGCGCAGTTTTATTAATTTGTTCAACGAACTTTGAAAATGGCGATAATTGAAGTTTGTAAGGTGTTTCCTAACAAGTTTTGAATTATTTAATAGATTTTTATGAAGTTCAATTGGGAGATTAAGTCCACTATGATCTCCCTATTGAATTTCATAAAAATGCATTAAATAATTCAAAATTTAATAAGAATAACCACAGAAGCTTCAATGACATTTTAAAAGTTATTTGAACAAATTAATAAAACATTGTGCAAAATAGAAAATCAATTTTTCAAATATAAAAATTCATTTTAAAATGATATGAGAATATTACTGAATTCTCGAATAAATTTTAATAGCGTGTACAAGTGCAAACTTGAAACAAGATATAAACAGCATGCATGAATGATGTTAGCAGAAATTGCTGAATGTTGCCATAATTATCACTTTAGTCAAAAAGGTGAGATATTATGTAGTAATCATTCAAACAATTATAAATATTTACAATGATATATATCTTACGAGGACAGGTAGCTTGCTACAGGTTATATCCATTCTTTTGATAAGATATGATATAAGCTCAAACATACGAAGCAATCATACTCGTAGTTTTATAAATAAGATGACAATACAAGAAATATAATTATTACTAACACATTACACAAGGATTTTATTTCCATTTTATAACATTACAAAAATTTTTGAATGAAGTTTGCGGTTTTTGAAGTTTTGAATTTTTGAAGTTTGCGGTTGTCCATTTAACTTTTTGAAAATTTATTTGCACGTATAAGTAAAATTTCGCGAAGTTAATAATTTTGGATTATCCACTATTTTATGCAATTTTATGCATAATGCCCGTTTATTATTGCAATGTGTTCACAATTTTTGTTAGCTTTTCATCTTTTTATGCACTCTGTTTATAGCTTCTTGCAAAAAAAAAAATTTGTTCTCATTCAGACAGTGCTAGGATGTGCTATTAAAATTTATTCTCGCGTTCATCAATGTTTCTTGCTCTTTTTGAAATGAATTTTTATATTTAAAAAATAAACTTTCTGTTTTATGCAATCTTTCCATTAATTCATGTAAAAGACTGTAAATTATTAAAGCTATAGGATTAATCAATACAGCATTAATATCATAATAAATGCATGATTTTCTGATTAAACTTCTTGAAAATTCAATCAATTAGTTCAAATGATATTAAGAGACTGCAGTACTGCATTTCAGAAGTTTGAATGTCCACTATTTTTAAATGATTAAAGCTATGGTATTCTTAGCATGGTATTCTTATATTCTTCATTTTTCTTCGGAAAATACGCTAAAGCCAGTATCATATTTTAACTGAAAATACTGGAAATCAAATTAAATTAATTTTATAAGTTAATAGAATATTATTTAACTAACTCTATATTTATTTATTTATTTCAATTATGATAATTTTATTTTATAAAAATTTTTCTAACCTGTAATATTAATAAATTTATCATTTAATCTCACTTGTCAGTTTTAAAAATGTCTTTCGAAAACTGAGAGATAAATTAGCAAAACACTGTTAGCAAAAATATTTATTGAAGAAAATATATTTCTCCTTTATATTATTTTAAATGAAATAAGGAAATAAGATAATTCTTTTAAGTTATTTCAGAATACTTTTTACAAATAAACGCATTTTAAAACCTTAATATTTATTCAATTATCAAATATTTACATTTTGCATTTTATTGTAAATAATATGTGAATAGAAAAATAAGCGGATATATAAATATCTGACTTTCAAAATATTTTTCCAGTTCTTTTACGTCTATTTATATCTATGCATATTAATGAATTTAATTATGAAAATATCTTGTTTTTACATTTTTATCCTAAAATATTTAGCATTAATCGAAAGGACAGTTACTTTTTTGAAACTATATTGTATTATTAATAGTTTATTATCCTTCTTGGTCTCCATTTTTTTGCAAAGCATTACCTTCTCTGACAAATATTTGTCTGTAGTTTTTCCTTTAATGTTATTGATTCATATTTTCGTTCTTTCTTATTATTAGTATTTTCAACAATATATTCGAGCTTTAAACGTATTATGTTTAACTATCAAACGAAATTTAATTCTAGATAATATATATAAATACTGTACAACATAAATTTTAAATTAAATTTGCTCTTTTAGTTGGAGATAAACTTTAGATCAATCTGTTTAATAAATGCTATTTAAATAAGGAAATTCCCTTTTATCTTAACATATTGTAAATTAATATTGATATAATCGATGTAATAATGATGTATATATGCTTATACAGTACTGATACTGTATACCGCATATATATACTGCATATATCAAATACAGTATAAGCATATATACTGCTTATGCTGTATTTGATATATCATATGGAATAACTATAGAGATAAGCATAATATAGTAAGCCCTATATGAGAAAATTGATTAAATTTAGACAGCGAGTAAATACTACAAGTTATGAAATATAATGAAATTTAATTTTAATAAATATTTAATGGATTCAGATCATATCCTTAATATGACCGTCAAATAATAAAATAAGTCTAAAGAAAAAGTTGATTATAACTAGAGCAAAAATAGGGGTATATTTCCAGGTACAGTATAATGATTAATTTAGTACAATCAGTCTATTATTTTCGATTCGTCATTAAAATGATACAAGTAATAATATTCATCCATATATATTTATATATTTGTAAAGGAAATTGATAATAGTAAACACGAACAAAAATATTTTTAGTATAATCTACCAGTTATTATTCAAAGATAGATAGATAGATAGATACAAATTTGAAAATAATGATATGAATTCTGATTTCAATGAATTAATAATAATCAACTTTAGACAAATTTTTCTTGAAATTCTAGTAATCAATTTTGAATATTAGGTGTCTGTATCATATTCTAGGAATTTGCTAATCATTTTAGACAATATAAAATATATTTTTTCTGCTTTTTATGGAAAAATGTAAATTATGTATAATGATTTTGTTATCATAGAGTTTTATAACTTTAGCGGCCCTTATTTATTGAATTTTCTTTATGAATTAATTTTTCCCTGATGTAAATCTAGTTCAGTTATATTTATAGGACGACAAAGTGCTTGATCATATCTAATTTTAATTCACTTACTACTATTATAAATATTCTGAACTGAATTTACTTCATACATTGTTAATTAACAGTTGAACAACAACAAAAAAACAATTATAAACTTTTATAATTTTATTTTTTAAATATAATTTTGAAATGTAAATATCTGTCAAACAATTTCTAATATTTTATTCTTCACAATAGATAAAATTTAAAAATTTTGCACATGCAAATTATTCTCTTTTTTCATATAGCTGTAACACGATACGCACGGAAATATTCTAAATTCAACAGCCTTATTAGTTAAGAATATGAATTGGCGCCGATTTATTACGTCACAAAAAGAAAAGTAACATTAACAAGTTATAAATATAGAATATATTTACAAGTTGTTAGTAAAAAATTTCACATTGTTTATTAACTGATACTAGTTTATATATAATCAAACTTTTTGTATTGTGTAACTTATTAAATATTTTTTCAGCATTCTATGTAAATTACATACTTTTCTTATCGTTATTTTTTCTCTCAGGGAGTTTTTATTTCCGTTTATTAATATTACAAATTATTAATCGTTTGTTTGAAGTTAAAAATTTCCGATTGTGTTATTGTATCATTATATTTACATATAACATATCATTTAAAGATAAAATAGAAACTTATTTCTATATTAATAATTTCTGTTCGATATTCATCCACTAGATATGTTTTGAAAGATTCTATCCATCATAGGATTTTTTGTATTAAAAATATGAAAAAAAAAATTAACAAGCAATATTAAAAATGCAATGAAATTTAGATTATTTAACATATTTTATTAAAAAATACGCTACGACATTATTAAATTACGCTAAATACGCTATGACATTATTAAGTTAAATACATTAGAAGAAAATTAACATAATTTAAAATAAATTAACTATTGAAAGCAGAATGATCCAACTAATGAAATGGTATAATATTATTTAAAATACAATATAACAGTTTAATTATTTATTTGATCATTTTAAGAATAATATATTTTATTTCATTATTACAGAAATAATTAATAATAAAATTTGTTCAGAAATATTCTTGAATAATCTAGTTGAATGTTAAGAAATTTAAAATCTTTAGAATATTTTCTTAATTTTATATTCTTTTTTATTTTATAAATATATTTCATCAGAAATTCTAGTAAAAAATTATCTTATAATTACAGATATTAATTTGTCTGAATTTTCATTAGAAAGGCAGATATTCAAAATTGTTTTTCTTCATATCTAAAATCTGAATATTTATTTATTAGAAAGATAATTATGTATGGAAAAAGCTGTGCATTTCTATAAGCAGAAATGCATGGCTTTTTCGTACATAATTATCTCTCTATTATGTATAGACAAAAATGAAACTACTTTTTATATCTTGATGTTTTAAAGCTTCTATCCTTGAAAGAAATAAATCAATAGTTAAAAATTTTAGTTAAAAAACAAATCTGTTGAAACCAAATTAAAATTTAGTTTCTACCACAAGTTGCCCATACCATGGAGCTGTCGACTGGACAGTAGATTGTACAGCTTATCTAGGCCCAAATAAATTTTTCAAGAGGAGATTCAGATTAGAACGAGCCCTCAGGATGGAAAACCAAGACATTTTCACGCGAACTTATCATTTTGGATTTTTTTCTATATGGTTTAAGATCGTTTTCCACCTGGTGGGTAGAAAACGGCAGGGTATTCGATTGCCCATCATAAGCCGCCTACACTTCTGATGGGTCAACCATCATAGAATGAAGGATAGAGTACAAAGATATGGGCCCTGGAATGGATATAGGACTCGAGAATTGAACACAGATCTTCAAGGGGAAGCATAGCACATTTCCATTGCGGCCATCCCGCAGACTATCATTTTGGATTAGTCGGCTGGCATCATTGTTAGGAATCTATCTTTCACGTGAAGAAGAGATTTGAGATTTATTTCGGATCTTACACAGCCAGATTATTTTAGGGACGTTTGGGCTGGATCAGTTCTATATCTTGAATGACCCCTTGTATATCTATCCAAGGTTGGCTCTGATGATCTGGTCCCCGCCACCTATCTCTGTGAAGATTCAGTGGTATTAAAAAATAACTGTAAGAACTAACGCCATCCTTCTACTCCAAACTGTGGTGGATGCCTGAATAGATTTGTTTTTTGTGGCGAATAGTTAGAAAAATGCGTAATTCAGGAAAAATCGTTTTGAATTTTAAACTGAAAATAGCTAGCATTTTTAAATCGGCATAAAAAATATTTAAAAAAAAATGTAATACAAAATGTTTTATGAAAAATAAGTTTTTTCCTATTCCAAATTAATAATATAATCAAGAAACGCAATTTTAAATCATTCAAATATCAATAATTTAACATGAAATAAATTTTATAACGATACGTCATTTAGTATTTTAGAAAAATATATTAATATTTTGGCTCATTCCTAAATTATTGTTCCGACTGGCGTAGGACCAACCTTGAATCTTGCCTATTTATCTCAGAATCCAAAAATAAAAACACTAAATAAAAAAAAAATCCAAGAAATTACTGTACTTTTAAAAGATTAATTATATGTTTTTGCAAATTTTCCTGACTCAATCCAATTTTAATATTTGCTAATGCACACTTGGGATCAATATGAACATTTTGCAAAATTTTCAAGATCAGTTACGGTTATCTCAGATACATATAAAAACACACACACACACACACAATTTATTATTATTATTACTGAATTCAGAATATATACTGTGCTGTATTTAGAATCAATGGGAATATATATTATTATAGATTGCAGTTTCAAAAATCCTTGATTATAATAATAAATAATTTCAGATTTTATGTTTATTATAAGCACAATACTAAAGACTTATGTTTTCATCCAATTGCTATTGCCATCAAATATTTTTAATGTAAATAGCTTTCTCCGTTGTGCTTTTAAACATCATAATGTTATCTTAATACAATATAATATTAAAAATTTTTAATAAACATCATAATATTTTAACTATAATCAACATAAAATTGAAATTGCTTATTGTTATAAATAGGTTTATTAAGAAATAAAATCTAAATACATAAATAAAGAATTAAATTGTGCTTAAATATGAACTATATTTAATAAAATTATTTTTATGAATGTAACTAAAAGTTTTAATTATTTATAAGTTCTGTTTAATCTTATATGATTGATTTATTAATCAGAGTCAGACAAAATATTCATTAGCATGTACTGTACTTATCTTATAAGCTATTCGTAAATTAAATATTATGCAATTCTTACCAGGATGCATGTTTTGGTTTGTAATTCTATATCAATAAATATTTTTAAAACTTAAATTGTTGCTTTTAATTTATTTCGTAATTTAGATTTATTTTGGATTTTTTTTTATTATTTATTTGAAGAAAGTAAAAATATAAAACTTGATAATAAGAAATAAACTCAGTAATGTATAGGCTACTGTGTGTATTGAAATAATTAAACAATGAGCAATTCATTAGTCTCTAAATATTGTAATTAATATATAATATATGTATATACTATATTTAAGTTTAAAATTAAAAACAATTAACAATTTGATTTTTAATGTACAATAATTACGAGTACAGTATTTAAAGTTTTATAAGCAAAATAAGCAGCCATTTATAGAAATTTTAATAATTTATTCAGGCTATCTAATTTTCATAATTTATCATATTAAGTAAATTATTTTATTATTACTTAAAAACAAATCCCTCGGCAGCATTATTTTAAGGATAATTACTGTATTTACTGAATAACTTTTAAATATTATTAATTTTAATGAATGTTTTAATGCAATTTTTATAAACGTTAAATAAGTTCTTAATTTTTTTAATTTTATTCACTGTTTTTTGTCTCACTTGTCAGTAAAACAGTAAAATGTAATCTATTTAATGTAAACTGTTAGTTAAAAAGTTAAAAGTAAATCTTTACAGACAAATTAAAAATATACTGTATAGTATTTACAATAGTGAGTGTACATATATATATTTATACACGATATATATAGTATATATATTTTTTCGATATATAAGGTTATATACTATACTAAGAGTGGCAAAACTATGGCATAAGTGACCATAATGCTATGTCGAAAGTTTTTCTGAACACATGATATGACAAAAATAATAATAATGTTTAATGCAAATTTTTATTCACAAAAAATTAAAATATTTACCATTTTGTATATTGTAAAAGTAAAGTATCAATTAATGTGATTTCAAACATGAAATATTAGAATAAATTAATAAATATCGTAATGGTTTATATTCATTTTTTAATAAATTTTGAGGACCTTATCAGTATGGGCTTACAGTATTTTTCATATAATAATAAACAGTATATGATATTTTTGCATGCGGCCGAATAAAGATTTTCCTCTCCTGCTTTCTACTGAATAGTACTGTATGCTTTTTTTATATAATTTAGCATTAAAGAGAAACTATAATTATACTATTTCGTTATTCACAATATATTATTATTATTTCACAACCAATATAAAGCATCATTAATTCTATCTTAAAGATAACTCCATATCAGATGTCTGTAAAAGGATGATTTGACGTCATATATTGTGACCTGTATTTATAACTTTCCTCTATAAGTCAATAGCATTGTTTCTGTTTCAGTGCAGATTCATGACGTCAATGTTGACACAAGTGACACCTGGTTCTTAATGATCTTTTTTCATAATCTAATATATATATATATATATATTCTTGCCTTCAGCAGGGCTA
>AYEL01055048.1:0-32806 GCA_000484575.1 Olivierus martensii
AGTATATAATTTTATCGATTATATATATATATATATTCTCAAAATATGATATAAATATAATATATAAAAATATAATATGAACTTTTTATTTTTTTCAAATAGCATACTATTAAATCCATTAAAAGGGTGTAATAAATTTCGAATAGCATTTCCTTTTCATCTAAAAGACCTTTATAATTAGTCTAGGTTTGACGTCAGAAAGTTGTCATGACAACATTGACATAGTGCAGCGATTATATGCGTTTGTGATAGGCACCGCCTGTGTTTGCACTAAAAGTAAATCTAAATTGTGGAAGATACACAAAAATATATTTCAGCAAACATTATTGAAATTTATTTAAACATTTCAATAGTATAGTCTTAAGAAATACTATAGAAATATCAGGAACTTTTAAAATTACTGTACTTTTTTAAAAGCATACATTATAATTTTTTTATATTTCTGAATTTTATTAATCAGTTAATTGTACAATATTTAAGAACTAATGATATTATATAAAATAAATATTAACTTATAAGGTCTTTTTATCTTGTTATTTCTTTTCTGCAATGACATTGAATGTATATGTAAGTACGTATTTACTTAAAATAGGATTTAAATTGATTGATTTTGAAAGCACAAAGTATAAATGTAAAAAGCAGGTAAAATTTATTTCGAGAATAGTTAACTGACGTCAATGTACAACACATACAATACGTGAAGGTCATAAAAAAGGTTTAAGTACCGGTATCTTAATCTCTAAGCAAAAATAATAATAATAATAAATTTTCTTTAATTAATAGATCTCATTCAACTAAATGATTTTTATATATAAAAAATCATTTAAATATAATTTATTATTTTAATACATCAATTAAAATTGTTTTAAAACATATTTATATTTCAACACTTTATGAAATTTCATTTATTTCACTTTATTATAGGTGATTAATGCTTAATTTCCGCTTTAAAGATTAAAATGAATATATTTAAGAACAAAACAAAACTTTTTAAATATAATTAATGATTATTTTATAAAATTCAGAGAATATTTTGGATTAAAAATAATTATTAAACCTGATAATGAATTTTTGATTAAGGATTAGAAAACATTATTTTTTAATTAAATAACAATTTCTAAAATTTCATAAGTTTATATACAGTATCAGCTGAACATACTGTAAATAACATGATGACAAAAGCATGATTTCAAATAGATTGAGCTCTAACTTATATTATAACACTAATTCACAAAACATGCAACTAAAATCAAATCACGATTAACCAATTTTTATTAAGTTCAAAGAAATATACATATTTTGATTTCAAATTTGATATAAGTTTTGAATTATTATTAGGTTTAGTTAGATAAAAACAATAATAACCGTTCGATGAATGTACAGTTAAGTTTGATCTGCAAAAAGTAATATTAATTTATGAAACGTTTTCAAACAAATATTTACATTAGAAATATTAATACAAATGAATAAAAAATGAATGCTGTAAAACAAACTAAATTTCTTTCGTGTAAAAGTCAGCTAAAAGAATATTAAATTTTAACAGAACTGTGATGAAAACTAAAAATGGACAATAGGCACCTTAGTATTAAAACAGATGTAATTTATTATATAGCAAAAATATAATTTTGTGCATTATCTTATTTTGTCCTATTTTATGATTAATACAAATGTTTTTTTGACTGCAGGTATTATTAACTTCCGTAGAAAATTTAATATATTTAAAAAAAATAATTGTTTATTGATTCAGCTGCTTAGAATTAAATGATTGGCAAAAAGCAATTCAATAAAATTTGTTATTCACTAAAGTAAACAAAATAATTTAGTCATAAGAAATTGAAGTGGGTTAAAATTTATAAGCTTGATAATTTAAGTTTTATTTGTTTGTTTATTTTGAATATACTATACAGTATTTTTATATATTCATTTCCAGAATGATTTTCTAATTATTTTACCTGTTCAAATTAAATAATTATAATTTTATTTTAGTCGATTCATAATACTGCATATTGTATAGTGAAATGTAAATATAAAAAAACGACAAATTTTTTTTAAAATAATTTTTATAAAATTTCATAAAGAAAATTTTATGAAACTTGAATGTTTGATTTTTTTCTTTTATCCATAATTTCGAATATTTTTATGTTTCAGTTATGATTCACAATACAATTATGAATTTATTAACTAAAGGAATATTTAATATTTTTATCATTAATAATTCATGATCTCGTCTACTCCAGTTATCACGTGACTTTGTCTTTTAGATATTTTTTCCCTCTAATAACGATTAAAAGCAAGTGATTCATTGTTTCAGTAATTATATAACCATCGTATTAAATTCTAAAGGGAGCCAATTCTTTACGTAAGATTAATACTATTTATTTTTATAACTTTATCAGTATTAGAAAAAGTTCATAATAATAACTTTATTAGTATTTACTAATGAAAATTGATTGCAAATTATTTTAAATTTAAGATATTAAATAAATAAAATTTTTACTGTCTATTTTTAAGTATTTAATGAGCTTGATGGAATTTTATAATTCTTTGGATCATTATAAGATTTAGAAAGGTTCTTTTGTGAAAAATGAAAAACTATTTTTGCGTTATCTGTTTTCTTACAACCACTTTTTATTTTTAAATATTCTATCTATAATATATTTTAATGTGCTTATATGAAATTTTGAAATAAAATAAAAATTTATGCTACAAATATAAATAATTTCAGCATAATTTTTCAAAAATGCACTACTTTTTTGCTTTCTATTTCCTCTCTTTTATTAGTTAATCACTGTTGACTTGCAAAAAAAAATAATATTGATCTGAACTTTTTTCACAAAAGTCATCATATCTTTCTTGTAAATTGAGTTCAAATTATTATTCAATTATTATTAAAGTTCAGGAAAAGATTAATACAATATACAGTATATTTCATTTACTCAATCGGTTCCATCAAAAAATTTTGAATTTTATCAAATCTTTTAATGAAAATTTCTAAATGAACAAAATAATTGTAAATCAGAAAATTATAATTCAGAATAATTTAATTTTTTGCAAAAAATTATGTTATGAAATTTATCTTTTTATTTTAAGTTGCATTTGAGAAGTTCGCAAAACTTGAGAAGCTCATCCAATCTTTTCCAAAGTAATCAAATTAAATGATTAAAATATCATATATACAGTACATTCTACGAATTTGATAGCTAAAATAAAATTCTACAAATTTTTGAAATTTCATTTTAGGAATTCATAATTCAAAATTTAATTACATTAATCATGAAATTAATTTAATCTAGTTATTATTATTATTATTATTCTTTTTGATCAAATTATTAATTTTTTTTCTATTTCATAAGTAATATACTTAATATAATATATGCTTTACATTTATATAATTTTTTATTTCTTTAAGAAAAACGTTAAAAGTTGAAAATAAATAACTTAGAATAATATATATATATAGAGAGAGTTTTTATTATATAAAGTTCCGAGTTTGTGTATTATACGCGTAGTATTCTAATTGAAAGCTCTTTTATTATAGTTCTATGAATTATAATCGAAGAATTAAACCATTCATATTGTGAAAGTAAAGATTCTAAATGTTTTTATTGGAAAGTAATAAATTTCCAAAGGCTTTCTTGAAACAATATGATAGAAAAATGGATTAGGTAATGTTAGTTATATACAGTATGAAGTACAATCAGTGGCGTACCCAGAGGGGGACGAGGGGGCCGTCCGCCCCAGGCACCAAGCTGAATGGGAGGCCAAGAGCATGGAATATCAATACTATTCACTATATATTTTTATTAAAAAAATTTGTATAATTTTCAGTTCCTAAAAATTATTTAATAAAATATGTGTAAAATAAAATGTATGTTGAAAGTTAAAACAGATTTTTTTGGAGGGGAGAGAGGGGCCAAAAAAATGCTTCCCCTGGTACCAAAGATTCTGGGTATGCCACTGACTTGTGAGTAGAATTTTGCATATTGTATATTAATTTTTTAGTTTTATATTATAGCATTAGCAATATTTTAAAATATGATCTTATTGATATTATCTGTTTTTATCATATCTAATACTGTACATATATAATTTTTACGAAAAAAATTCTTGTGGAAGTTTGATCGGAAATGACAGTTCTTGGAATAACATTATAATTATTAATAAATTTTCAGATAGTATCTGTAAATTTATCTGATTATTTGATCATCTGTGATTGAATTTTGTAAATGCTTTAATTCCAAAATTTGTTTTCAAAATTTATTAAACTTGCATTTAACATTTAATATATTGTATATGAAACAATCAAAAGATAATTTGATTTTGAGTCAAATCTTTCAAGCGGATACATTTATGTAATCGTGTAATCATTTATATAATCGTAATTCGTTTATGTATCGTGAAGGTCTGAATTAAATATTCATCACTTTTATTTAACATAACATGATTTAAAATTGATTGATAAATCAAACTAGATTTTTATATATTGTATTATAATTGTATAGATGTGTAAGAATTGATTCCTTAACATTGACATTCTGATTTATTTACTATATTTGTTGTCTTTCCTCCAGATATTGAATATTTTTTGAAAATGTTCTGTGTTAATTCAATTATATTTCTCATTGAATCAATTTTCGTGAAATTTTTGCTGTTTCTTTGTAATTTAATTTAAATTATTTGTTTTGCCTATGTTTAGTATATAATTTTATCGATAATTAAAAAGAAATTTTTGAAATATCTTAATAATCTTGCATTATTATTATTAATTGATGTAAATTTCTTTTGCTTAGATGCAATACAATAAAATAAAAATTTTTAATTTTTTTTATTAAGTTCATTACAAATATTTTAGATGATTTGAATTTTTTCTATTGCCAATTAGATTCATGATTTTAAAATGGCGGGATGGTTTTAGGAAAATTTGGACAACGAAAAATTTCCAGGGAAATTACAAACGATATCAGTTTATGCTTGACAGAATCTAACTAAATAACCAAGCATTTATATAAAATTCGCCATTAAAATACCAGTGTTACATTGGTCACAGTCATCTAATTATAGCTTGAATAGAAATATAGCACTGTACTGTATATTTTTTGTACTGAGAAAGCCGTGTGATGGACACATTGCCATTTCTTTTATTTTTAAGAATTTTTATAGAAGATATTAACTACCCTTTTTGATACTATAATCATATTTTTATTGATGTAATTATCTTTATTTATTTTTGATTAAAGAAGTATGCACATATTTGATTTAAAGGAAATTGTAAATTAAGAGTGAGAATAAGATGTTCCATAGACATCGAAACCTTTTTTCTGCTGCCTTAAAACAAAGTATTAATTAATATAAATAAAAATTTTCACGCGTTTCATTTATTTTACATGCTTGAATACATCTTATTTCGTATTATCTATTTAAATTGGCATCTTATTCAAACTTGAAGATATCAGATCATGAATATATAGTACTCGGTATAATTATAGCAAAAAGATAAATTTATGTCTATAAGTTTAATCGTTTTAATTTAAATTAATGAATATTACTAAAACATTTTAAAAACTTTGTAATTACGTCCATTTTATTTGAGAGTATCTTTCGATATAAAGATTCAATGTTTTTTGATTAAAAGTCTTCTATCTATTCTATTGACAAATTTAAAATCGTAATAATTTTAAATGTAAATGAAATATAGTATACTTATCTTTTCTCTTTATGTCAAAAACAGTATAATCAATTATTTAGAAGCGTGAGCATTTATTCACTGTTTATTTTGATTAGGGTAGTTTTAGAGAAAAAGAGAATACGTTATTTTCTGACACACAAAATTTTCATTTTTGTTTAAAAAAATTAATATTTTAAATATTGATATTATCAAAATCAATAATTTACCGTGTTTTAAGAAAATTATATATATATTATATAATATATCATAATAACTATTTTTGATATAATGTACTGCAATATATATGTTTAATATAATAACACATAAGTATATATTTAATTCTAATATAAAATAAATTAGTATGTTTATATATTATCTTTCCAAAAATATAGACCAGGGGTGGCCAACCTTTTATAATTCATGTGCCAATTTTTTCATTTTTTAATTAAGATGCGCCATACATACATTAAGATGAGGGCTGACAAGGGGTATAAGTTTTTATACCCCTTGTCAGAATAGGGGTGGCCAACCTTTTATAATTCATGTGTCAATTTTTCATTTTTTAATTAAGATGCTCCATACATACATTAAGATGAGGGCTGACAAGGGGTATAAGTTTTTATACCCCTTGTCAGCCCTTTTTAAAATATGGTAATATGGATATATTTAATAGTTAGATTTATATGTACAGATTAGAGTCTCTTAATAACATACATCACATAGTCACTAAGTCTAATCAAAGTTTAACTTAAACATATTATGGCTAAATAAAGTAATGTAAGATTATAATCAATAGAAAATTAGACACAGATTAAAAATCACTTTAAAAACCTTTTAATATGAAATCTAAAATTAAATAGTTTAACGAAATAATATACAGTACAGTATTTGATATCTGCCATTATGAGCCAATGACACTACTCAGTTACCAAAAACATGATCATAGTAATCCAATGATATTGGCCAGTTAACATATCATGTGGCCACTGTAATCCAATGAGGTTGCTCAAATAGCGTTAATTTTCCATCTCGAATTTTATATCAAATAATTTATGCCAATTACAATATATAAAATAAATTTCTAATAATCAATATCTGTCTTTAAATCTTCCTGCATAAATCTCCTAACAAGCAAAAGTTATTTCATAAAAATCCATTCAGCCGTTCTTGCTTTATAAGTGAACATGCAGGCACAGGTATTTCGAATCTATAATATATATAGGTAAATTATATAAGAAATTTTTTAAATTTTTTTCTCTGGGGTTTAGTGCGCCACTTCTAATCATGCAATGCGCCACTTTTGGTGCAAGCGTCACAGGTTGGCCACCCCTGATATAGACCATCATCATCAAAAATTTTGTATAAAAAACAAGATTGATTATAAATTATTGTTTTGTTCCTTTTTTCAACTTGACTTTATCCTAGGCATCAGGTCTGATTTATTTGGATAGACTACAGGGAGTAAGTGACTACAGCTAATTTTTTTTTTTTCAACTTGACTTTGTCCTAGGCATCAGGTCTGATTTATTTGGATAGACTACAGGGAGTAAGTGACTACAGCTAAGAATCTCTTTTGTTAAAAGTCCAGTGTTGGGCTAAAGTAGAAAAAAACTCTTATTTTAAGTCAGAAAATAAAAAAGCTGTTTGCATTGAATAAAATTCAAGTAAGGACTATTACAAAGCACTGCTAACTTAGATATCTCTACTTATTTGGGATTGTTGATTGTTCCAATTGTAGATATGCCAAAGGGAGAGATGAAACTCTTAAAACATTGTATGAATGTGTGCCCCTTTCAGAGCTAAGATATGATCTTCTGAGTTGCATTTTCCTACACCAAAATATCCTTTTATCATCTCATTGTGAAAGATATTGTCTTTTGTGTTTAATAAACATTTATCATGCTATTCATATTTTGTTTGAAACTCATTATTTTTTTAACTATCAAAAATAAATTTTATCATCAAATACAGTATTATAAATTGTGAGAAATCAAATCTAGATATTCATTTTTTCAATGGCTACAAATGAATATATTTTTCATTGATTTAATCTATAAAAGAATTCATTATTTAAATAACTTACCTTACAGAGGTAAATCCTGTTATCAAATTGATGTTGATATCGACATTTTGTTTGAGTAAGATGCGGAATCCCATCTCGTCTGTGATTCATACTATTGTTACATCTCACACTGAAAATGAATTTATATATCTTTATTTATATAAATAAACTTTTATAGCTTACATTCAATTTTTATTTCTTATGAAATAATTATAATACATCTAACCTTGATTTACCCAGTAAATTGGCTTTTCTAAAATACCATGTAAATTGAGATTAACATTTATATAGAAAATGAGAGGATAGATTCATAACATTTAATTAGATTATTTTTATACAGTATTTCTAAAAATAAATTTAACACTAACTTTTATGTGTAGATACACAAAAATGTATGTACACACAAATATTTATGTAAGATACACAATATAAATATTGCAAGGAAGACAAATCAAATGAAAAGATTTGATTGAAATTGGACTATTAATTACTGAACAATATGGATTTGAAATTTTTGTTAAACTGTATTAGGTAGAGATGAAACATATTATAGAGAGTGCTACAGCACTCTCCATGATTATATCATTGATTTTTAATAATGCTTATAGCAAATTATTATGATTATTTTTTCTTGCAGAGAATATTTTATTAAAATGGCTAAACAATAGTAGGTATCAATTTTTTCCAGAATTTTTTTTTTCTTTCTTTCTTTCTAGTTTTTACACTTATTCCAAACAGAAATTATTAAACTGTGAGCATTCCAGGATCCACTACAGACCACACCATATGTTCTCCCATATTATGATTGGATTGCCAATATGCTTTCAAAGATGGAGTGATGGCTGAATTCAATCTCTTTAAAAACATGTTCAAGCAAGCAAGCCAGAATTGAACCTGGATCCTTCAGATGGGTAAATAATAACTTTTCCATACAGCCTGTTTGAATAGAAGCCTATAATACTTCCACATTTTTCTATTTATTAGAAACTTTCTTTAAAAAAGCTATATTTAAATTGTGATACAATAATTAATGTTAATTATTGAAATAATTTTATTTTTATTATGTAACTAGATGGTATTTCAGCATATTTAAGTGAAAATTGGTAATATTTTTGGGTTCAGAATGTCATATTATAATTTTCTTCCAATTAAATAAATAATAATTCAATACTGATTTATGAGAATTAGATTTAAATCATTTTTCCAGTTTCAACATCCATACATTGAAGTAATTCTATCATATTCTATTTTATAACAACATTTCGAAATTTATCCCTCAAATTTAAAATGGAATTAACAAACATTTAAAATATTATTATTAATATAAATACTATTAATGATTAATAATTATTATAAAATTTGTTTTAGCAGCTAGGTTTAAAATAAGTCAAGAGAAAGACTGATTTCAGTACTTCATTATTTCAAAATTTTATTGCACTTATTAGATTACAAAAATGCATTACATCGTTCTTGTATAACCTAAACTGTTTGCATCAAATTGAAATTAATTAAAATATACAATATTCTTATTGATATTTCCCATATGAATTTCAACAATTTATCAATTTTCAATTAAAACAGTACATTATTCAAGAGAACATAAATTTTTGTATTGAATTATTTTGTTTTGAATTAATGTATACAGTATATAAAATAATTTACTCTTAAGAAAGTAAAAATATTCATTATAGATATTTACTATTATCATATAAGTTTCTGCTGAGTTTTAATTTTACTATTTTCTTTTACTCTTAATATTTTATTTGATAAAATTAAGAGAAAGCAGATATTAATCAAATAAAAAATTTTTATTGTACAAAAGTTTTTATTGTACATAAGAAATTAAAATCACATTATTTAATTTATTCTACAATTTAAAAGAATTTCTATTTATATTTTAAATTAGCACTTACCCGCAAGATAAACAATAAGCATTACATGTAAAATATTGATCAGGAAAAGTATTTGGAATTGTTTTATCTATATCTCCACTAAATTTTTCATTCAATACCTAAAGTTTCACAAACAATAAAAATATTGATACATATTAAATTAATATTTTAATTTTTACACAATTAATAACTTAAACAGCATATATATAAATAAAATGAACTTTATTTTCAAGTTATTAAATTTATATTATTTCAAGTAATTAAAATTCTAACCTTTAATGCTTGGAAAATTATACCAGGTGGACGACATGATCTTACTGAAGAATTCTGCAGATGTTTCTTAATAGTAATTTTTAATATATCAAATGAAGTTGGAGGTCTTGTAGTTCTTGTACCTGCATATTCTAATGCACTAAAGGCATCAATACCTTGCCCCAATTTTTGGAATCTGATTTTTAGTAAATCTTCAGGACTCTTATTATTTTCTGTTAAAATTGTAACAATAATATTATTATAATTTTTGCAATTACAGTAGGTCCTCTACTTATCTAATTTTTGCACTTTTAAAGTTACATGGATGCATATCTTTTAATTTTTGTTAAACTTCCATAAAAAATTCATTAAATAATTTACTTTTTTGCAATAATATCATTTATGGCCTTAAATTTTCATATCTATGCTGAAAGTATTCATATAAATATTATCTTTCCATTCCATTTACTAATACAAATACATCATATATATCATATTTAAGTATTGCTAGACTTATACAATTTTTGATTTCTGTTAAAATTTTTGGATGAATTAATGCAAAAGTCAGGGACCTACTGTATACACTATATTTTAAAAATAAGAAGAAATATTAAAATCGGAAGTTTTGGATAAATTATTTTTTTAAAATTGTAGAACAGTTTAATATACTAATACATTTTTTAAGACAAATTAAGACCAATTTGATTAACAAAAATTAGTCTTGTTAAAACAAATTTATTATATCATTTTAATATAATTTAAGATAAGTGTTCTCTTAAAATCTGTTTGACTGCATGAATATCAACTATAACATTTAGGGAAAAACATTATTTCTGATGTCACTCTTTTACAGCTTATGACTTCCATTCAGATGATAATCATATTTCATCTATGATAGTCACCTTTCTATTGATATCAGAAGGTAGTGAAAAATTCTTTAGTAAGAAAAATTTTTTCAAATGATTCATTTGTTCAGAGATGATCTTTTTAAGTAATAAATAACTTCTGATATGATAGCATAATTAATAAATACATTAAGCAAGATATTAATATTAAAGAAATTGTAATAATTCATTCCAATCAATCAGATTCTGTTCAGACATTGGTTTGTTTCTTTAAATATAATTTACACACATTATATCTACATATTCATTTGAATTTATTTTTCTCTTCCAAAAATTATGTATTTTTTTTTTAATTCTAAAATTTAACATTTTATAAATTTATAATTATTAGATCATTTTCAATACATGAACTAATTAAAATTATCAGTTCAATAATAGTTTTTATTATTATGTAACTGCATAATTTCAAAAAAATCTGATAATGGATATCTTATTTCATTAAGCTTATTTATTATTTATTTATTTATTTATTGTAAGAATGAAAATTAAATGATGAAAAATAAAAGGAGGAATTATGACACAATTCATAAAAAAGGAATAAATATTAGAAGTTTTGTTGAAAATGATTTATTAAGGAATTTATAATGTCTTAATATAATTAATGTACATAAAAATTATAAATTTGTTTGATAAGTAAGTATGAGTATGAATAAGTCAAATTTTTACTAAAATGATTTTCAGTTATATTATTTATTGATAAATTTTTAAATTATTTGATTATATTGATATTTTATTTAATTCAATATTATAATTGCTCAAAATGAATGACTTTCAGTTTGGATGTATAATTTGATTTATTTGATTAAGGAATATAAAACAATAGAAAAAAAATCCAGCATTACTAATGCTACTTACAGCATCAAAATATTAACCAAAACAGTTCTTTCTTTGTATTGACAAAATATACTTATCTTTTTTTGTCATTATAAAGTTTGTGTATTACCATGTTTTTTCCTCCTACCCGGAAATTCAGAAACCTGGATGGCCAAATATAATTTTTCAAACTTTAAACACTATTAAACGTTCAATCAGACTGCACCAAATATAAATTACAAGCAAAACTACACAAGAGCCCTATTTGATTAAGGAATATAAAACAATAGAAAAAAAATCCAGCATTACTAATGCTACTTACAGCATCAAAATATTAACCAAAACAGTTCTTTCTTTGTATTGACAAAATATACTTATCTTTTTTTGTCATTATAAAGAATAAACCATGTTTTTTCCTCCTACCCGGAAATTCAGAAACCTGGATGGCCAAATATAATTTTTCAAACTTTAAACACTATTAAACGTTCAATCAGACTGCACCAAATATAAATTACAAGCAAAACTACACAAGAGCCCTTTAGCAGTCAAAAGATTTTGACTGCTAAAGGGCTCTTGTGTAGTTTTGCTTGTAATTTAAACACTATGTTGACAATTAATGATAATACATGTCACAACAAATTACATTATGGGCCAGCTTACATTTTACTAATAGTAGTATTAATAGGAAAGGGAAGGCTTTAAAGAGCCTAAGCACTTTAATCATCCAGTGATCTATTGAGCTCTCCTAATAGGATCATCTCATAAGAAATCCTATCTTACACTCAAAAGATAATATCTTTACATTTTACTAAATTTTGCTTACATTTTAATCAGGTGATGTTTGCTAGTTTGTAAGGTACATTCATATAAATATAAACATGATTTTTTTTATATCAGGGATAGCTAAACTTCATGTCACTATGAGCCATATAGGAGAATCTCAAATATTTGAGAGCCACAATCAGTTTCTTTCTGGTTCAATGAGAGTCCCATTAGTTTTTATCAGATAATCCTAATAATGGTTTCAAAAATTGTTTATTATTTATTTCACATGCATTCATTTCATATAGATACATATTACTATTTACAATAAATGAACAAATTACTGAAATATATTATTTTTTAAATTAAATAGGTATTTGCTCCCTATTAACTACTGACTTTCATGGTATGGAACAAAATAAATACGAAATATCATATCCATATTATTTCAAATATTCATAGCTGTGTAACTGATGAAAATTTTATACTTTCAACTCAAAATCATTTCAGAAATAACGCTCTAAAATTATGGCATAAAGTTGTCAGATATCCTATATAATTGTATTTATGCTAAGTAATTGTTATGCATTAAATATATATTATTTATTTTACAATTGCAACAAATAAAAAGTTGAATAAGAAATATTTATGACTATTTATATATATTTGTATTTCTTAAATATGAACTTTTTTATTTAATTTATAATCACACTTTAATGCACTATTAGCAGTAGAGACATCTTAACTTAAAACTCTTAATTATAACAAATGTTTTTTGACTAATTACAGTCATCTTCCATTAATACACACTCTTACCAAAACATAAACATAAACCAAAAAGATGTTTAATGTTTATGTTTTGGTAAGAGTGTGTATTAACCTGAAAAAAGGGTATAATTCATTTTTAGACTGTTTCCTGAAGGAAAAAGAGGTTATAAGAGGCATCGTGGTTAATTAATACAAAACAGTGAAAAATATAGAGTGCTGAATTTGGCAAAAATATACCTTGCTATATTGTTTTTTTATAAGTTTATCACAGATTTTATTATATTATTTATATTCTGGCAGCTACATCTTGTATTATAAATGCAATAAGATATCATGTCTAAAACATTAAAATTTTCATGGAGGAAAATGAATATACAGTAAACATCTTCTGTGTCAATTATGGAGTATATGAAGTATCGTCAGTAGATTAAGACTCTTAACAAATATATATATATATATATAGAGGGGGGTCCAAGGCTGTCCCGGATCTCACAATTTTAGGGATGTCAATTTATAACTCAGTATGTTAGAAAAAACATATTTGTATATTTTTATACTATTCGAGCTCTTCTGTGAAATAAATAAATGTTATAATAGAATAAATATTAAATCCATTGTTTTTATTTTCTTGTCCACAGTTTTATTTTAAATTTTGAAAATCCTGAAAAATATTTTTGAGGATTTTCAAAAAAATATTTTTGAGGATTTTAGTTGCCCGGGACCTCGCATTTTCTCTCTATGATATATATATATACCGGGTGTTTTTCTTGAAACCGAACACTCTGATTTTTGGCATCGAGTTAAGAAAAATTTATAAAATACTCAAATTATCAAATATAATTATATAATTAATATTTTTTATTTTCCTATAGTCATAATTTATATTAAGTACATTTTTGCTTAAACACATTTTTGTTATTTATTCATTTAATAAATCTTTATAAAAAAAAAACTAATTTAGACTAAAAGATCTTTTCAGTTAAGACCTTTTAGTTCAATTATAGAGTTCTTTACATTTACTGATAAACTGTTATACAAATTAACTGTAGAAAATTTAAAATTTTTATATAATAGAAAATTACCTGCAGTAAGTATATTTGTATGAGTTGTTTCATGAAAAATTATCACAGCAGGTCCAAGTGATGATAAAGGACCAGCAAAATTACACCGAGTAGAAGCAGCCCTTAATTCATGAGAGAAATGTTGAATATAAGCTCGAGATGCATCACCCAAAAACGTGAATAGATCATTACATAATCGTTCAGATCTTGTGCGATAAATGACAATATCAGATATTGCAAGAACCTAATTCAAAAAATAATAATAATTATTGTTGTTATTAAAATAAATTTAAAATAAGAAAAAATTACAAGAAATCCACAATTACTTTAAGCAGGAAAAATACACAATTTATCATCAGATATTTACTACATATACTAATAATAATGTGCGGAAATGTTTTTGGTGTTCTATAGACCTACTCAGCCACTTCTCTCAGATGTGCATCTTCTGCTGCACATTTGAGAGAAGTGGCAAGTAAGGCCATAGCCCGAAAACATTTCCGAACATTATTATAAGTTATTAAATATCTAATAATAAATTGTATATTTTTCCTGCTTAAAGTGATTGTGAATTTCTTGTATTTCTTAGAGGCAGCAGAATTTGATAGTTTATGACTAAGAAAAATTTATGAAATACTCAAATTATCAAATATAATTATATAATTAATATTTTTTATTTTCCTATAGTCATTTATTACATCACTGTACAAACTTTATTTTATTTCTTTAAACATACAAACTATAACTTACTTTTAACAGTAATCTTGTTCGTTGATTTTGGTTAGATGTTAAACCAAGCAAACCTTCTGTATCTATCACTACTACATTTAGAGTGGAATCATAAGCAGCCCACATACCAATTGTACAAGAACTTTGAGCAGCTGAAGTTTTGAATACTTCTCTTCCATTAAAAAATGTATTGTTTAATGTAAAAGATTTACCTTCCCCTGTATTACCAAATATAGATGTAACTTTTACAGGAGTTTGTCCATTACATCCTAATTTTTGAATAAATTCATCTTCACTTGAAACCTATTTTTAGAATTATTATAATTAGAATTTTTTAAATATTAAAAATATATAGTTTAACACTCTTAATATCATAATTTGATCTTAAAAATTTATTTATATTCATATAATTTATATTTATAATTAATAAATTAAATGTGATAAATAATTAAATATAATGTATATAATCTTCCGCTTATAAAATAAGTATATATGTAAAATGATAAACTCTAGGTTCAAAATGGAAAATACTTTATTAACATTTACTGGAATACTTTCAATTTCAAAAAGTCATCTTCAGCATTTAAAATCAGAATACAGACCATTTTTTGAAACAAAGTGCAGTGTAAAGTGCTATTTAAAAAAATTTATATAGTACTCTGCACTTTATTTTCCAAAAGTTAATAAAGTATTTTCCACTTTGAACCTAGAAATTATTATTTACGTATATAATTAAATATGATAATATTTGATATTTCAACAAAAAAACTTTCAATCATCATATTTATTTTTTAAAGTTCAAAATATTCTGATAATTTCTTTAATTCCAATTTTTTTCAAATATAAAGTATAGGTTATCCTTGACTTACAGAAATGACTATATGTATATAATTTCTCATCTCTTAGGCAGAAAGATTTCAAATTTACATGTATAATGATCAAAAAATCATTATACATGTAAAAAATACATATACAGTAATGATATTTATGCATACTTTTTACATACCGTATATAATATATATAAATATCATATATTTAAATAAGTATAATCCAAAAATATGAAATCTGGTAATTTCAATATACAATATACATTCAAATTATTTATTAAATTTAAAAATATAGTATTTTTGATATTTTATAAATTATAAATATTTAATGATCAGTGACTTAAATGATTTTTAAAAAAATTCAAAATTATATTTACCTGTAAAATTTCATTTTCATCTACTAAAAGAAAACTTTTGATGTCTTTAACTTTATTATTATCCATTTTGTTATCCAAAATAATAGCAGCTTCATCATTACTAGTATACTTTACTTCTACAGAAGAAAAAGCAACATCTGGCAAACTTCCATAGGGTTGTGAACTGAAAGACATCATCATGGAACTATTTTCTTATTTATAATAAATTCTCATGTACACATTTTAAAACTGTCTACAGAACTGATTACTTCAGAATTATTATAAAAATCTACAGCAAAAAAAAATATTTAAATTACTTTTCATATGTTTTCATAAATTGCACTTTAAAATTTCAATTATTATATAATTGAATGTAATCAAAATGAATTATAAATGAACAATATTCATACAATTAATGTATAAAAATAAATTTACAAATTTATTATTTTTAAACATATACAGATACTCAAGTGCTTTTGTGTGTTGAATTTTAAAGAATTCTTTTTGTGTTTTATGAAACAATTTTTTTCCAAAAGCATCACTTGATATCGAACTGTCATAACTATGCTTGAAGTATGCCCATAAATTTTATCTAAACATTCAGTTTATTAATGCACATATTATATATATTAATGCACAATAATATATATAAAATTTAATCATTATTAAACTTGAATAATTTCTAATTTACATTGAAATTTTTGGGACAAATTAACTTCATAAGTACAGATTTACTATAAATGAATATTTAATTTTACTTAAAATATTTATTTTTTTATGAATAGTTTTTGAATAAATGAATTAGTAAAGTAAAAGTTAAATTTTGATAAAGTATTCTTTTTTTATTTAAAACACAAAAATCTTTAAAGCTTGTTTCAGTCTGAAATCGCAATAAATTCTTTCTAAAAAAATCATGTCATTATTTCAGATGCAGAACATTTCAATTGGTAGAGCATCATCCACTGTTCTTTATAATTCTAAGAAATGACAACAAATGTCTGAGAAAGATATACACACAATGACATCTCATCAACTAAATTCATTTCTGTAAACAATATTACCTTAGATTAATTAAACAAATTTCAAAAAAGAAAGGCCTAAACAATCAAGATTGCACTGTATTTTTTTTTTATTAATGTACTGATAAAAAGCAAAATAGCTATCCTTTATAATAGTAACTATTCAATGATAGTTATTGAATGAATGAAATGTTTTAATAAAGAATTAATTTTTAAATTTAGTTTATGTACATTACTATGTACTTGACGTATTGAATTTACAGAAAAAAATTTTTCTATATAATTTTTAACATTAAGAGATTTAAATTACAAGAGTTGCTGATTTATATATGATTTACACTCCTAACAATGTTACTCATATTAAATTTACATATATAGTATGGTAAAATTATCATATTATATGATACAATATATATTCAATATACAATATATCTCTGCCTTGTTAGCAGATTATATATATATAATCTGCTAACAAGGAGAGATAAAATATAACCATCACAACATGATTTACATATGTAATTTGCACCATAATAAACTAATTACAAAGAATTTATATAATGAGTTAGTTATTAACAGTAACAACAACTATTGTTACACAGTGTATTAACAATTATTGTGCTCCTGTATGCAAAATTATAATACAGCATAGTAATCTAAGTTATAAAAATAATATTTTAAATATTTTTTGTATTACAAAATTTTTTACATAAAGTCAAATTTGCATAAATCAGAAATTCATGTATATTAAGTCCCATATTTCAATGAAAACTGATCATTTTTATTGTTCTTTTAGTAAATATTAATTGTATTTGACTCTAAAATTTTCTGTTCTTCAAATGCAATCTCTAAAGATCACCATCAGTTTTGTCTGTGATCAATTAGAATGGCCAAAGATTGAACAGATTAGCCTAAAGACTAATTTCCATCATATATAGGTAAATTAATCAAAAGGCACTCTCTTTGGTTCTTTTCAATAGAAAAGAACCAAAGAGAGCCTCATGAAAATAGTTCAAGATAGCAACTCTTGACAAATTATGTCATATTGTCATTTTTAGTGTTCAAATTTACAGTATATTCTTCTCTTATACAGCATTTTTGAATGCTGTATACAGTGCATAGCAAAATAGCAAATAGCAGCAGTGCATATAATATTCTGAAATTTTTTTCATCAAAACTGTTGTTTCAATTTTTCATCACACTACAGACTACAGGGACATATTTTATCTGTGAATATTTACCTCTTAATACTTGCTCATTTTGAGTATGACCTATAAAACCCATAGCTTTATATTTTCTTATGCTACATATTTTAAAAACTTTTTGATTTTATTCATCATACTATTAATAAACGTATATATATTACAGTAACTGCCCAAAGTTTAGCCAATTCACGAAATGGCTGGCTACTTTTAGATTTGGCCAAAGCCTGAAATTTACTAGAATTTATGACTATTTCGGGCTCTGACCAGGCAATTTGCAATGCACCCGACAATCAATGACCAATTTGAGAAGTCCAAGGAAAAGTGGCCAAAGCTAGAAGTTTTGTGAAATTAAATAAGCGGAGTGTATTTGTATGAATTATGGCTTATTCACCAGCGAGAATGGGATTATCTGTCACAGGGCTTGACAAATTTCAAAAAGTTAAGTAGACAATTGGCTACCACTGCAAATTTCATGGATTTATTTTAACAATTTCCTTCAGTTACAATTCTTTTAACTGTTGATACAGAAACAACAGTAGCTAGTGAAGTTTCGTTAAAAATGCCACTTCGAATAGATTTCTGCCTTCCAAAATATTTTAAAAAAATTCAAAATTATATTTACCTGTAAAATTTCATTTTCATCTACTAAAAGAAAACTTTTGATGTCTTTAATTTTATTATTATCCATTTTGTTATCCAAAATAATAGCAGCTTCATCATTACTAGAATACTTTACTTCTACAGAAGAAAAAGCAACATCTGGCAAACTTCCATAGGGTTGTGAACTGAAAGACATCATCATGGAACTATTTTCTTATTTATAATAAATTCTCATGTACACATTTTAAAACTGTTTACAGAATGATTACTTCAGAATGCTTCAGAATTATTATAAAAATCTACAGCAAAAAAAAATATTTAAATTACTTTTCATATGTCTACAGAACTGATTACTTCAGAATTATTATAAAAATCTACAGCAAAAAAAAATATTTAAATTACTTTTCATATGTTTTCATAAATTGCACTTTAAAATTTCAATTATTATATAATTGAATGTAATCAAAATGAATTATAAATGAACAATATTCATACAATTAATGTATAAAAATAAATTTACAAATTTATTATTTTTAAACATATACAGATACTCAAGTGCTTTTGTGTGTTGAATTTTAAAGAATTCTTTTTGTGTTTTATGAAACAATTTTTTTCCAAAAGCATCACTTGATATCGAACTGTCATAACTATGCTTGAAGTATGCCCATAAATTTTATCTAAACATTCAGTTTATTAATGCACATATTATATATATTAATGCACAATAATATATATAAAATTTAATCATTATTAAACTTGAATAATTTCTAATTTACATTGAAATTTTTGGGACAAATTAACTTCATAAGTACAGATTTACTATAAATGAATATTTAATTTTACTTAAAATATTTATTTTTTTATGAATAGTTTTTGAATAAATGAATTAGTAAAGTAAAAGTTAAATTTTGATAAAGTATTCTTTTTTTATTTAAAACACAAAAATCTTTAAAGCTTGTTTCAGTCTGAAATTGCAATAAATTCTTTCTAAAAAAATCATGTCATTATTTCAGATGCAGAACATTTCAATTGGTAGAGCATCATCCACTGTTCTTTATAATTCTAAGAAATGACAACAAATGTCTGAGAAAGATATACACACAATGACATCTCACCAACTAAATTCACTGAACAAAAATTTAGCATAGAACAACATATAAACTCTAATATCTCAGCGGATATCAAATTTAAAAAAAAAAAAAGTTGCCAGCCACTTTGCAAATTGGCTGTATGTTGGGCATTGGCTGCAGGGCCGGATTAAAATTATAGAACTTACACACCCTTTAATATGAATGGGATTATTTCTCAGAGTAAGGAAAAATGTAGAGATGTATATTTCGAGCTTTGGCAAATTCTAGAAGTTGCCAGCCACTTTGCAAATTGGCTGTATGTTGGGCATTGGCTGCAGGGCCGGATTAAGACCCTTAGAGGCCCTAAGCACTAACTAATTTTGGTGCCCCCTTATACTTGTAATTCAATATATATAAAACGAAACTTACATTTTCATAGACTAAACAGCCAGAGCTGAGTGTGCTATTGCAGGGTCTCCAAACTACGGCCTGCGATATGATTTTATCTGGCTCCCCAATTGGAATAATTTTTCAATAAGAATCCGCAAAAAAAACATGGGGTGTTGATAGATTTCAAATGCATTAACTAAAATTGGATTCAAAATATATTCCTGAATAGCAAAAGTAATTGTAATCCAAGTTACAATCTTTCTGACTGTAAATCCAAGTTAAAATGGACAAAAGAAGAAAAAAATTTAAAAGAATTCAAAACGAAATTAAAAAGTTATTCATTATATCTGCTTCATTATTGTATTGGTTTATCTGCTTTCAATAAAACTCATATATCTAATTCTAGTTTTTTTTTTGCTATGGCCTGCAGAACGGTGCTGAAATACCCAATGTGACCCTCACGGCAAAAAGTTTGAAGACCCCTATGCTATTGGAATAGCATTAAGCACATTTGAAGCTGTTTGAGACTTTGAAAGCAAGAATGAGGTTATGAATGTACATGCAATTAATACCCAATGTGGCCCTCACGGCGAAAAGTTTGAAGACCCCTATGCTATTGGAATAGCATTAACGCACATTTAAAGCTGTTTGAGACTTTGAAAGCAAGAATGAGGTTATGAATGCACATACAATTAACACCAGTGACAAGTTGGCAACTAAACTAAGAACTTCTTATAAGCTAGTACCTGTCACTTGCACTGTTTCAAATGCATCTAAACTTGTTCAAAATTTGTATAGTTTCCAATCTGCGAGGACAGTGTACTTATTTTGCAGGACACAAGAGAGAACACTTTATAAACAGAACTCATTCATTTTTTAATACCCGTCACTTGTACTGTTTCAAATGCAAATTTGTATAGTTTCCAATCTGCAAGGACAGTCTACTTATTTTGCAGGACACAAGAGAGAACACTTTATAAACAGAACTCATTCATTTTTTAATAAATTTTGAAAATGGCTATAAATTTAATTAATTTAATAATTTAAATGATAAATTCGGCTATAAAAAATTTTTGTGGTGCCCCTCTTTCCTTGATGCCCTAAGCACGTGCTTACTTTGCTTATAGGTCAATCCAGCACTGATTGGCTGTAATATATCCATGCCTGTACTTCTGTAGGATAATGATATTTTATTTCAACATCTTATCTTTGTTTGTTGTACAGTGTATGAAGATTCTTCTAAACAAGACTCTAAAAGCCAACATTTTTTTTATGAAAGTGGGTCCACTGACTAAGTCCTGTGGTGCCCCTCTTTCCTTGATGCCCTAAGCATGTGCTTACTTTGCTTATAGGTCAATCCAGCACTGATTGGCTGTAATATATCCATGCCTGTACTTCTGTAGGATAATGATATTTTATTTCAACATCTTATCTTTGTTTGTTGTACAGTGTATGAAGATTGTGTATGAAGATTCTTCTAAATAAGACTCTAAAAGCCAACATTTTTTTTATGAAAGTGGGTCCACTAACTAAGTCAGTATCATTACTAGAGTAGATAATGGTGGAAATTCTGTTTTTTAGACGTGCTTGTTGATATGACAGGGATAGTATAACATGAAGATATGTAGAAAGCTAACATACTCTGGTATATGTCAGCATTCTTGATTATCAGTACACTCACATCACTTCTTGTTTGCACAATATCTCATTTGCCAAACTTTTTTAGACATGCTTGTTGATATGACAGGGATAGTATAACATGAAGGTATGTAGAAAGCTAACATATTCTGGTATATGTCAGCTTTCTTGATTATCAGTACACTCACATCACTTCTTGTTTGCACAATATCTCATTTGCCAAACCATATTTCCATCATTTTTTATGCACTCAAATGCTTTCTTCTTTCAAAAATCTCATTCACACTCACTGCACATCCAGCCTATGCATACACATCATTTAAAAACACTCATTTATTCAATTTCACTTATTGCTGCACATTCTGCATATTTAAGTTCTATTTATACATAGTATATTGCTCACTAAAACTGCTTAATATGCATAAAATATTATTCACTGAGTCATTTACCAATAAGTATTTTTTTGGTTTGGCAGTACTCATCATAATTGAATAAATACAGTAAATACAAGAAGATGCAATAAATGATGATACAAAAAACAACTATTTAATGGTAAAAATATTAAAAATTACAAAAACACAAGCATTTTTGATCTCAAATTATAGAGATCATCATAAAGTTAAATGATGAAACATGAATGGAGTAACAAAAGAGAATGTACAGGAATGAATGGGAGTATTGAATAGATGGATAAGAGAGTGAAAGGAGGAAAATATGTAAATAGATAACTGTGAAGTTAAGAGAAAAGTAAAATTGAATTTATAGCAAAAACAGCATGCTTTTTTATGTGTAATTTTTGTAAATATTTTACATCATTATATAATTATTTACTGTATCATTGCTTACTGCATTTTCTTGTATTTATTTAATCAAATACTTTAATAACAGAAAACTTTTACTATAAACAACTGAGTTCCGCTGCTTCTACTGACAAAAAAAATCACAACAAGCACTTGAAGCAAGCACTTGATAAAAAACTAAAAGAGATTGTATTATTAGTATATGTAGTGCATATTATATATATCTAATAATAAATTAGTTTTTTATCCTGATTAAAGCCAAATGCATTTAAAACACTTCTGATAATAGTGTTTGACTATTAAAAGTCTTAGTGATTAATATTTTTCTCAATTCATGCTTCCATTACCATATATTCATTCTATATCATTCATTATATAGTTATACTGTGTTTGTCAATATGATTACCTTCATGTTTCAAAAATCTAGATAAAAACTTAGGATGCTTGTAATCAGCCAATAATAATAAATCTAGTGGAAGCTTCATTTGAGAGTCCCACATCTCTTGTATTTATTTAATCAAATACTTTAATAACAGAAAACTTTTAATGCACTTGATGCCTTTTTCAATTTTTAATATATACTCTAAATGTATATTAAAGCCAAATGCATTTAAAAAACTTTTAATGCACTGGATGCCTTTTTCAATTTTTAATATATACTCTAAATGTATATTAAAGCCAAATGCATTTAAAACACTTCTGATAATAGTGTTTGACTATTAAAAGTCTTAGTGATTAATATTTTTCTCAATTCATGCTTCCATTACCATATATTCATTCTATATCATTCATTATATAGTTATACTGTGTTTGTCAATATGATTACCTGTCGTGTTTCAAAAATCTAGATAAAATCTTATGATGCTTGTAATCAGCCAATAATAATAAATCTAGTGGAAGCTTCATTTGAGAGTCCCAGATGACCTTAGACATCATTCTATCAGGATCTTAGTTTCAGACTATTATCACAAAGACCATTGACCATTGACAACAGATCAGAAGATCACTGAGGTAAATAATCTTCTTGCTATTAGATATGAAAGGAGAATATTTATTTATTCCTCTTTTTATCTATTTTAATGCAAAGTATCACTTTTGCTAGCAATAAAATAATATTGTTAAAAAATACTAATTTTAATACCTTGTTAAATATTTTTATGAATTTAAATAAAAAAAATATTTTATTAGATATTTAGGAACAAAAGTTTTTTATATAAACTTTTTTCTACATTGTTGAATTAAGTGGAATTTATCAAACAATTATCATTATATAATTTGGTTGCATAATTTGTATTGTAAGAAAATCAATCATCAAATAGATAAATGAATGAAGAAATAATTGCTTTTGTATGGATGAAAAAAATCTATTTGAAATGTGAATTTGCTCAGCATAATTATTCATTTGTTAAAACAATTCACTAAATTATAATGAGAAAAAAAATTTAAGTTATTTGTAATTTCAATACATTATTAATATGAAAAGTCAAATATTAAATTTATTAAAACTTAATATTAAATCCTTTGATTTTTCAAACTAGAAATTACTAATGTATTCAATTTTAAACTTAACAGCAAGTTAACAGGTGGTCTGAAGGATCAGCCTTGAGGTCAATTTGTCCACAGACATGCAGAAACAAGTTCAATTCAGTGAGATTTCTCATGAATTGAACTTTTTTTTGCGTGTCTATGGATAAACCCTGGTTAGATTGTGGGTGCTTGTTCTTGCTTGTATGTTGATAGAAGTTGTTGCTAATGTATTCAATTTTAAACTTAACAGCAAGTTAACAGGTGGTCTCAAGGATCAGCCTTGAGGTCAATTTGTCCACAGACATGCAAAAACAAGTTCAATTCAGTGAGATTTCTCATGAATTGAAATTTTTTTTGCATGTCTGTGGATAAACCCTGGTTAGATTGTGGGTGCTTGTTCTTGCTTGTATGTTGATAGAAGTTGCCTCTGTCATAATTCTACAGTTTTTTTTGAACTAGTCAGAATGCCTGACATTGCCAAGGAATTTCTATCAAATAATTTTTCTTTATGTATATACAGACAACCATGTCAATTGATATATAACATTATATATTAGTACATATTTGTGATGTCATATTGATGCAATGATGACAACATCTTTGGGATTCAATCCTAATATTATTAATATTATTCAATTCTATAATTATTATCCAAACAGTAATCTTACATAACCAATAAAGCCATGTAAAAACCCCAGAATTATTACCCCAAACTGTAAGAGTATTTCAATACTAAGTCTTCCTAATTAAATTTTTCAGACTTATTTGAATAATTTTTTTTTTTAACAATTTAGCCTCAAAATGCCCCAACCCCTTGGGATGATTATGATCCAGGGTTTTTCTATGTTTTCATATTTGGGATTCAATCCTAATATTATTAATATTATTCAATTCTAGAATTATTATCCAAACAGTAATCTTACATAACTAATAAAGCCATGTAAAAACCCCAGAATTATTACCCCAAACTGTAAGAGTATTTCAATACCATCATACCTCATTATATACATCATTATTATGATGTATATTAGAAACTTATAAAATTGAATAAATAATTAATTTTAAACACTTTTAAAGACATCATCCCATACACATTACAAATATAATTATAAGAGGTATGATGTATAATAATACCTCATTATATACATCATTATTATGATGTATATTAGAAACTTATAAAATTGAATAAATTCTCAAACAAAGTTTAAATAAAATATAAATTTATTTGACTGAACTACTTAAACACTGTACTGAGTTTTTTAATTGACAATTTTTTTAAATATTATCTAATTTTCTTCATTTGTACCTTATTCAGAAGACTTGCCACTATTAAAAAATGTCAAACATTTTGTTGGATGGCTAAGATTTCATATGGAAAATCATGTTTTCTCCGATCTCATATAATGAACGAAAACTTATGAAAGAATTAAAATTCGGAAAAAATTTTTACATCTTTAGAAAGAAAGATAAAAAAACATAATAAATTGTAAAATTATCAAAAAATTTAAATGAAAATTAAGCGAAATTTCATTTTTTAAATTTTTCTTAATTAATTAGATTTAATTTGTAAACAATCGCAGACCATTAGCATCGAATCTCCATTCAGATTTCAATAAAAAATCGAGTTATTGAGAGTTGACTGTATTTACAATTTTGTATCCTACTCATTATCTACAGGGACAAAATGTGCTGGGGCGAAATGTGGGAGGTGAAGTGCGAGGGGCCACTTTTGGGGGCAAAATGTGCTGGGGACAAACGTGGTCGGGGCGAAATGTGGGAGGTGAATTGTTTGATGCGAAATGTGAAAAGCCATTTTTCTCTAAACTGTTTTGTGTTCATACCAAAATGGAAATTCTTCTCAAACTATTTAGAAGTGAATACAAGTACTTAAAACATATAATATTTTCAATTTTTAGTATAATATTATACGCAATATTTATCAACAGTCAACAAACATAGCCTAGAACATTAATAAAAAGCAAAACGTAATTATATGTTAATATTCAAGAAGTTGAGCTGTTTGCACAAAGATTATCATCTCACGAATAGATTCGGTATTTAATCTAATACAGGTAGACCTCGATTAGTGCGAATAATTGGTCCCACGAATTTCTCGCATTATTCGAATTCGCACTATTCGAAGTATTAATTATATATAAAATATGGTAATTGATTCTTGCTTTGTGAGATTCCCGCTATTAGCTAACCTCACGATGAATAATCACAATACTAACTGTTTAAGAAATATTTATTCTCATACAATGAATAACCACAATACTAACTGTTTAACAATGAATAACCACAATACTAACTGTTTAAAAAATATTTATTTTCATATTTTACATCGGTGTTCATCATCTAAATTAATAATTTACCAGGAATTTTATCTCATACCATCATCAAACCAACTGCCAAATCGAAACCAAAAGAGCTTAACACTAACTGTTTAAGAAATATTTATTTTCATATTTTACATCATCTAAATTAATAGACTACCAGGATTGCGTCTCAAACCATCATCACACCAATTAATCAGTTACCAGGAATTGCGTCTCATGACATCATGAAACCAACCGCCAAATCGAAACCAAAATAGCGAATCGAAAGCGGAAGTTGAGCTTTTTAGCAAAGCCTCCATTTTGCTGAAAACATGGCGGACATGTGGTTAGGGGTCATGTTGTATAGTTGGGTATGTAATTTTCTGCTTCTTCAAAATCAACATGAGATTAGTCGTATCAGGATTAAATTTCAATTTATTTTCCTCTCCCCAATTAGTGATTAAAGAAAGAAACAAATTACCTTTTCTTTCAAAAGACTCAAAGTCATTATCCTCAATGGTCACCAAACAGTCATCAGCAAAACAGACTATATTACAGCCCTGCGGCAACTTTATGTCAAAAATAGTGTTCATGAGAATGTTCCAAAAATCCGAACCGCAGGCGGATCCCTGTGGACAACCCATGGAAATGCCGCACGTTTCCGAAATGTTATTGTACAAAAGAGTAACTTGCCTCTTCGAGAAGTAATCAGCCATTAAAGTATATAAATTACGTGGGCATCCGTATCTTCGCAAATTGTAAAGAATCCTCGGAATCCAAGCCCTGTCAAAAGCCGAACTGATATCCAGTGATATCAACAAACAATTACTCCTTTTTGAAAGTGCAGTCTGTGCCCGATGTTTAACGTAGAGCATAGCATCAATGGTACTACGTTGTGGAGTAAACCCATATTGACGATCATTCAACTTTCGACCTCTATGAAGGAAGTGATTAATCCTATTAATTAAAGCCTTCTCTAATACCTTACCAAAAACTGGTAGCAAGCTGATGGGCCGATAACAATTTGGTTTATCTAAGATCTGCTTACCAGGCTTAGGAATCAGCTTACAAATTGCCTTCTTCCAAATATCTGGAAATTTACCCTCCCGCAAACATGCATTATAAATAGAAACTATGAAATCAGGTTGTAAGGAGAAAATATGTTTAGCAATTTCAGAAGTGATAGCATCATGCCCAGGCGCCTTTTTATTAGCCAAGCCACTAACAATCCCATGAATCTCCTCACGGGAGAAATATAAATCGTCCTCAGCAACATAAGGCTGTTTAACACAAACGAATTAGCTGATGCGTAGTGTTGTCATGGCCGAGATCATCCCTAGGGAAAAAATAATCCATAATGACTCCAACTGCCCTGTCAGAACTAAAGCACACATTGCCATCAGCGTCAGTTAATAGGGTCGGAGGCATAGCCCTATTATTAGAATTCTTAAGAAATGTATACACTTTACCCCAAGGGTCACGATTTCCCTCCACATCACAGAACTCCTTCCATGATCGCGATTTACTATTCCTGATTTCCTTTTGATAAGCCCTTTTTGCGAAAACATACTCCCTGCGCAAAGAATCTCTATAAGCCGGATTTCGACAAGACTGAAACCTTCTCCGTAAAGTATTAACAAGTCGCCTACTTGAAGTAAGAGCTGGAGTCCACCAAGGGACAGAATGCTTTTTCTTAGTGCGTATCGGAATATTCCTATGACAGCAGTGCTTAATAAGGTCAGTGAATTGACAAACAATGGAATTAATATCAAAACCATAACGTATCTGTTCCATTAAATCACAAATGCCATCAATGTAATCCTGATGGAAGGAGTCCCAATTAGCCTTAGAGGTGTTGTACCTATGCAACGAATGTTCCTCTATAAATAAAGGAGTCTGATTAAAGTTAAAATTCAACTGATAACAAATATAACGGTGTTGAGATAGGGAGTCATCCTGACTAAGTTCCCAGTTTTTAATATACCTAGCAGCAGATATAGTAGACACCGTTAAATCAATAAAACTCTCACCCTGATGCCCACTAAAGGTGGGCTCCCTATTAGTGTTATGGAAAATGAAACCATGTGTCGCCATAAAATCTAAAAATATATCACCCCTTCTGTTTTGTAATCTGTCACCCCAAACTGGAGATCGAGCATTGCTATCGATACTAATAATCAAAGGATAGCTTGTATTAAGATCAACGATCTGCTGGAGGGAATTACATTGTGCGGTGATATCACCAGCTGGAGTAAAGTAAGTAGAATTAAAAATAACTTTGTGTCTACCATACTCAATAAGGACAGAGGTGGTAAATTCATTACTCATCTCAGGCACAAGTGAAGCAACAACCGAGCTATTTGTGACCACGACTGCAGTCGCAATACCCACAGTGAAAATTCTGAAGCGAGATGGAAACCTAGTGTGCTTAGCATAAGGCTCTTGTATAAGAATAATGTGTATATTATTGTCGTGTACGTATTTAACCAAGTGGTCAGTAGCTGCAGAAGACCTATCTATATTAACTTGCAATATATTGATGTGTCGCATTAGTACTGTGTGTGCGCGTCAGCAAGCTGACATTGGTACCTGAAAAAAGGACAATCACGGTCGCGGGCTCCGTGATAGGGATCGACTCGGGACTGTTGTGTGTGACATCCTCTGTTATACTTCAGACAGTTGATACACTGGAAATCCTCTCGTTGAACTGTGCACTGGCTCGACTCATGGCCAGTTGCTGCACAGTTAGGGCAGACCACCTCAGCTTTGTAATGCCTTGCCAAATGGCCATAAGCTCAACACTTGTAGCATCTTCTGAAACTGTAAAAATCCCGCACCTTATGTGACGACCATCCAATACTCAAAAAATCTCCATTTTCTGCTATTGCCCTCCTTGTTTTTGGATCGACCTCGACCACCCAGGAGCACAGGTTCCTGTCTGCCCTCTTACCAACCTGAAATGCTGGCTTAAAGTTGTTAGGTGAAAACAGCTCTTCTTCCATGTGATCGTTGAAAATTCTGATGTTGCTACTGAGGGCCTCAGCGGTGAGTCCATGGAGCTCTTGTAATCATAATTCTTGGTCTCCTCTTTGTGGTTTCCTTGACTTCGTAGTTCTCTCGTAACTTCTCTTTCAGCCTCGAAGCTCCACCACTGGTGAAACACGTGATGACTATCCCCGATCGTACTGTTCTGGTGTTCTTGATTCCTACCTTTAATTCCTTTAGGTTGACCTCCTGTTTTACTTTTTCCAATAACATTCTCGGTTCAATAGCCTCCTTGCCCTTGGAGGGGTACACTAATATCGTTGCCTCATCATGGTCTCAAACGACCTTGGGATTGGTCGTTTAATTATTTCTGAATACAGAGGTTTGGCTGGTCTCTCCTCTGTTTGTCTGTGCTCCAGCCCTTGTTGCAGCTCTTCCAACCTTTCGTCCACCCTGATGAATTTGTTGGGCAATCCCTCAAAAATAGTTGACATTGTAGCAAGATTCTTCCGTATATTGTCCCTTGTCGTTCCCTTTAAGTTCCGGCTACTATCTAGGGCACTAAAAATACTACTCAACAAGCGACGAAACAGTTGGGCATTATCCACCCTCCTCTCAGAGTTCGCACGATCTCAGCCGACACCGGAAGAACTCATGACATCTAATTATGGTAAAATAAGCTATAAAGTAGTTGTTTGTGTAGTGTGTGTAGAAAGTTACAACAATTAGAAAATGCAGAAAAATAAAAAAAATATTAAAATTACCTAACTACCTATTTATATTAAGAATCAGAGTAAATATACAGTGCGCTCTTGTGGTGGCCTGCGAACTATCAGGCACGTTATGTGACACATCGGATCCTTTTCGATGCTGGGCCCATGACAAAAGTCTCAGATGTCACCCCTCTCAGCGGCTCTGCTCAAGAACAAGAGTTTCTCAACTTTTTTTAGCCCTTTATGAGTGCCATGGATACACACAGATGCCCTCTGTCAAATTCTTCTTATTGCTTAAATATCCCAATCGGCGGTAAATGCGGCAGCATCTTTTTTTTTGTGATATCTCACAATCCGTAGGTGATATTAAAAAACTTTTGAAATAAAAGTTGTTTTTTTTTTTTTTTACAGTTCTATCCAATTATGCCAAAATCGGCATAGGTTTTCATTGGAGATTTCAAAGTTGACCCCTTGTGCTTCTACTTCCGATGGGCCCACAAAATTTTTATCATGCCCATTCGATTCTTCAGATATATATTTTGGTAATCAAAATTTTTTCCCCTACTTCCTATCTCATCGCCAGTATACTTTGGTAATCAAAATTTTCCCCTACTTCCTATCTCATTGCGACCCACAAAATTTTTATCATGCCCATTCGATTCTTCAGATATACTTTGTAGTAATCAAAATTTTTTCCTCTACTTCCTATCTCATTGTATTTCTGAGAAAAAAGGGTGGTATGGGTAATAAGAAATACTCTGTATATATTTTTGATGTATTTGTGCAGTAATTCAATATGTAAAGAGATATAAAAATATTAATTTATGTATAATCATATGTATCTACATATTAAAAAAAATCAAAATAATTAGTATGACAATGAATTTTGTTATGAATAAATGTAGCTTATAAAAAGGAATGAGAACATAGCATAACTTAAGTGACTGAATCTTACAATCTTCTGAGAAATATTTCAATTTTTGATTATTCTGTTTATAAGTTGATCCTTTTTTTCAAAAACTTTTTGTGGATAAAATATTTTGTCTTATGCATGAATATTTAAAGTAAATAAAAATAACTGAATCTAATTTATTTTATTAACTATAAAATTTACCTGTTCCTTCCCACATAGCTAAAATCATACATCCAATGGACATAGCTGTATTTGAAATTAGACATAATGACAATTTCACAGAATATGTAAGTGTATTATAGTTGAAATATATACCAAAATATGGCATAAATGTGAAAAAGATTATTATTCCTGTTATAGCTGAAGAAGTACTTGCTAAAAATATAAATATATATAGTTTAGTCAATGATTTATTAATTAATATTTATATATCTTTACTAAATAATATCAGCATGATATGTAAAAACAATATTTTAACATTTTTAATGAAAATATCTTCGGTAATTATATATTATTATTAAAAAATAACAAAAATTATAGAAAAATATATAATTATAAAGAAAAACTAATTATTCAACAAAATATTATATTAAATTTAACATAAACTCAAACATCAAAGTATTAATAATAATAAAATAAATTCTCTATTATTAATATCCATCCTATTCATCAAAATAATAGAAATAATACTTTATAAGATAAGAAAAGACTTTAATATACAAAATAAAAAATTTTTCCCCTCTATTAGAATTTCATTAATTATAATGTTAATTCAAAGTGTTCTAAATTTAAATAAATTAGCCTTTCATATGGTAGTACCTCGCAATTTGATGTCTCGTAATTCAATGGTCTCGCAATTCAACATTTGAATTTCGTGGGTAGGCGCATGTGCATGTATGGAATTGTGTGATGTTATTTGCTATTTGTCAATTCTTGTTGGCTGCTTTGGTGTTTGCCTGTGTTGTTTGTGTTAATTTTCAATTCTGCATTTTTCAGAAAGTAAAAAGTTGTTTGTATTAATTTTCAATTCTACATTTTTCAGAAAGTAAAAAGCATCCGTAATTATTATTTTTTTGATTAGATATAAGGATGGGTTCAAACAGAACTGATCAGAGGAATAATTTCAGAGAAAAGAACACTCTGAAATTATTCCTATATTTAGTAAATAACACCAAGCACTTGAAGCAGGACAAACACAAGTTTATTATTAGATATATATAAACTACATATACTAATAATAGTGCAGTCTTTCCGGAAACGCCTTCAGCCTTCTACGGCCCTCCTCAGCCGGTACTCAGAAGTGACTGCAGATATACACCATACCGGAACGCAGACCGCTCCTGCTAGGGTACATTATAAACAAACCGTAAATTTAAAGGGCTCGCGATGTCACACAGATGGGTTGTGGACCAGATGTTGGTCCGTTGTTACAAAAACATATATTTTATTTCGTTCTACATACTTTCAGTTGTGAGTTATTGGGCTGTGTTATATACGGAATCTCATCTTACAACATCGTCAATAATCACAAATTAAACC
>AYEL01055049.1:0-94291 GCA_000484575.1 Olivierus martensii
CAGGAACGGCCTGCGTTCCGATACGGGGTAGATCTTCAGTCACTTCTGAGTACCGGCTGAGGAGGGCCGTAGAAGGCCGAAAGCGTTTCCGGAAAGACTGCCCTATTATTAGTATATGTAGTTTATATATATCTAATAATAAACTTGTGTTTGTCCTGCTTCAAGTGCTTGGTGTTATTTACTACGTTAATAGAAGCAGCGGAACTAGGTTGTTTAAAATTATTCCTATATTTCTTCTTCTCTATGCTCAATCGAGCATAGAGAAGAAGAAATAAATTGTAGATAAAATGCAGAAAGGTAGAACAATTAAGATGTAACTCAAGAGTAGGCTATGGCATTTTTAGGACAACTGTGGCAATATTTTGTAACAGAGAGAGAAGATTATGGGTGCTAGGGTGTCTGCTGGAAGACTTCTCAACATCCAAGGGCTAATAAATTGTGTTGTGTATAAAATAGTGTTTTTTGTAATTTAGTGTGTTATACAATAATAAAACACATGTAATATTCTATATAAAATAGTGTATTTTGTAATTTAGTGTGTTATATAATAATAAAACACACATAATAATGTATTTTGCAGAAGATTATGGGTGCTAGCGTGTCTGCTGGAGTAACGTTTTGCAACACGGAAGATTATGGGTGCAAGCGTGTCTGCTGGAAGACTTCATTCCAACATTAAGGGTTAATAAATTGCATGTATTGTGTAAAAAATAATATATTTTGTAATTAAGTGTGCTAAACAATAGCAAAATAGTATAATAAAGAAAATAATATAATGCATCTCTCTTACCTCCCATTAGGGGAAGTGGGATGGGAGTCTGACAACAAATTAATCTATTTTATATAGTCTTATATTGGAAATATTGTTCCGTAATTCGTCAGTTTCTTAATTTGACAATAATTCAGCAACAGATTAGTGTCAAATTGCGAGGTACCACTGTAATAGTACAAAATTCAATATAATATAATGATACAATTATATCTTATTATAATATACTAATTGGGACTGGAAAACCTGTGCATTAAGTGAAAGTATATTTATGAGTGTAGGAAATACATTATAAAGACAGATATTCCAGACTAAAGATTGATACTGATATTTAAACCTGATCTGGGAAGAATCAAATATTCCCTAACTGCTTTACAAACTATCTTATTATTTAACTTTCAATATTAATATTTCATATTTATTCAACTTAACTGTTGTAAACATAATAATGAAATGAGTATTTTTTTTCATGACAATGTTAATTTGACTAAAGGGTATTTCTATCAAATCAATGTGAAAATAAGCTTAATTACATTATTTGTGATGATGTTATTTATCATTTACTGTTGTTGTTATTTATTTATTGCATTTTATTCATTTTTCATTTACAATGATGAATGAAGTTAGAACTCAAAATAATGAATGAAGTTAGAATTCGAAATAATGCCATCATTGTTTAAAAGGGATATTTTAATGATGAGCAATTTGTTTAGAAGTTTTATAAAATTTAAATTAATATAATTCTTATTCATCAAAGTTTTGCAGCATGACAGTTATTATTATTTTGTATTATACTTTGATTATAATTAACATATAAATTTGTTTGTTGATTCTCATCAGGATTGAATAAATACACATATAAAAATGCAATAAATGATGATACAAATGCAAATAAAAACAAAATAAATGAGTTTTTAATGGTATAAAATATTAACAAAATTACAGAAAACTAATCTTTCCCAATTTCAAATTATAGAGAGCATCATCAGATTGTGCGATAAAGTGAAATGAAACACAACTGGCAGCAAAAGGAAATGAGTATATACAAACATATAAACACAAAGGAAATGAGTATACACAACATCATTGAATTGAATGGATGAAGGAGAAGTAGAATGGAGAAGAGGAAATTTAGTTAAAAAATAAATAAATAACTTTAGTTAACCAAAAAATAAGTACTAGTAACAGTTTAAGTTCAAAAGAAATAAACTGTTTTATTCATTAAAAACGTTTTTGGTTGTATTTAATTCGACCCTCTTCAGTTAACACTTTTTTATTCATTAATGCAAGAAAACATTCTAATTATACAAATTTCAAACATTAACAGAAAAATTTTTAAATCTTATTAATATTTTTTTCTTTTTTCGTTGTCATGGATATCCAGAATTTAATATAGGCAATCGTTTTAATAATATTAAACCGATCTTTTTATATTTATTTTCTTTTGTTAAACCCATAGTTCTTTTCAGTGAGGTAATTAATCCTGTGTTATTTAAACATATTTTCTTTTAAAGAGTATCTTTAGTTACTCAGATACTCATTCATTACATTTTCCATTTGCGAGCGTCTTATAATCTCCAGAGTTTCATTAAAGATAGCCTCACTTTTAGTGTTACACTTCTTTATTATCCTAGCCTCTTCCCATTTCACTTCGATATTTTTTCATAAACTCTTTTACTTAATGCCATGTTCATATTTGCTGTTTCTATTCTATGTCTCTCCTATGCTCCTGGAGTCTTCTTTCTAAAGATCTTGTCATCATTACTGTGGATACAAAAAATTCATTACCGGACCAAGATACAAAAAATTTCCTGCAGTTTAATTTTTTTTTTAACTTTGAAAAACAATCTCTAAACAGCCAACAATAGATGTACACGAAAACTTTGACCGTTGCTGAAGAACTAAACTGAAGATCCAATTACCAGATAACAAGATCGTCTTTCCTAGAACTGCCTCCGTTGTCTTGCAGAGTCAACTTTGAACTCTTAACTATTGTTTAATATTTCTTAATTTGTGTGATTTTTTATTCTTATTGTAATGATTATTTTTGAATATCTTTAATTTTTAAATATTATATAATGATGATTACAAATGCAACTGAAACCCATCTTATAATGTTAATGACTTTTAATTTTTTTATACTAATTTGTCAATATTATATATGCTATTTTGAATTGTTGAAATTAATAATCAAATTTTAAGTGTAAAACTAACGAATTCATTTGGGGAAAATTAACTTTAAACAATCCTTAGGTTAGGGGGGAGAACAAAGAATGTGAAACTTTGACAAACATATAATTAATTTTTCTTCTTAAGGAATTAAAATTTATAAGTGATTTTTCTCTTTAATTTTGCAAAGTCTTTTTCTTGAGATAAAACGAGATTTCAAATTATCTATAATCTGATTTAAAGTGTACAAATTTTTTAAAACTAACGTCAAAAGAAAATTAAAGTTTAGATTCTGCTTGAACATCATCCTTGTAATACAGATTCGAAAGCATTTTCTTTTATAGTCTAATAAATAATAGTTTACCAATATGCATATTGTAATTCTCTATAGTGTATTCTATAGTAACTACAGTATTTAAATTTTGAAGTTAATTTATATAAATTGATTTTCGACAGACATTTGTGTATTGTCGTTCTATTTATATAATTTGTAAATAATGAAAAAAATGTTTTCAAGATATCTTAGCATTTTCCGCCAATTCAGCCTTAACAATGAAAATTTAGTTATATTATTATTGTTCTTGTTTATATCTATATTTCATGTTCCAGAACCTCTTTAGCCATTAATTTAAAACTATAAATTGATATTTTCACTTCTCAGGACGAGGACCCAGGAACTTGATTTCCGAGAAGCAAATGTTATATGTTGTGTTAGTGTTGAGAAACTTAAAGTGTAAAAAGTGCTTATTATGTTGATGTATGCATGCGAAGAACGAATAAAGTTAAGCAGTGAATTTATTGTGCGAAGTATTGTTATTTTTGTGCGAGAGTTTGTGAGGAAGTTAACTTGGACCTGTCCTATTTTTATTTTATTATGCACTCTATATCCAATAGCAATTATTCATATACAAATTCAACTAAAAATAGAAAAACAATTGAATGACTACATTAGTTATTTGCCTTTCTCCTCTATGTTATAATTCATTTATGGATAAACAGTATTGCATCATAAAAAATTTTCAATAATAATAACAATAATAATAATTAGTTAGTACTGCAATACAACCAAAAGCTATTTATGAAATATCAATCTTCTTTTTTTCTGTATTAAAATTGCAAACATAGTTACTGTATCTGTTTGTTCCAAAATTTAAAAGCATAAAAACTGTATTAGACGTGACTGTTTTATATGAAAATTAAAGAAATGATTACATCACAACATTAAAATACAGAAAATATTATAAACTGATTTTTTTATATTATTAAATATTTCATGGCTTTTATTTTTAAGAATTATAGAAAACATTTAATAAATTATCTAATATATAGCATTAATAATGAATCAATATTTAAACATATTCAGCCATCAATAAATTGTTATATATGATTGATTATAAATACATTTTATGATTATTTCCATTTCAAAAACAATCACATCAAAAGTATGTTAAGCATGCAACAATATTTGATAATTAACAAACTGTTTGTTAATGATCAAGTATTATTGCATGCTTATTGTTGCATGTTTAATTTTAATAGTAATTTTCTAAATATTTCAAAGGAGTATTTCTATAAAAACAGAAAAATAATTCATGTTAATCAATCAGCCAATAGGACACTAAGTAAAATTCAATCATTTTTAATTTATGGAATTTATTATAGTAGAATAATTTTCTAAACATTTAAACAAAATTATTATGGGGTAAGAATTGAAATACAATACTGTACTATTTAACTCTTATCAATGTTTATATCTGTTAAACGATAACTTAAAAAACTTTTCACATGAAAATGCTCGAAATGTACCATTCAAAACGGATCAATAAATTAATAAACAAAAATATATCATCTGTATTATAGTAATCTGTACCTTCATTACCAAAATAATTAAAAACCAAAATTAGAACGTAGATCTCAATATGGTCTTTATAAAATCATCTGAAATAATAATTTCGTCATGTCATTTTTTTTTTTTTTTTGTTTGTATTCCAAATTTAATCTACGTTCGATTAAAATTTTTATAATAAAAATCCATAATATTAATTGCAATATATATATATACTGTATACTGAAATAAAGGAAAAACAGAAATTTTAGAAGTGTATGCATACCAGTTGCAAAGAGAGAAAGATCTTAGAATCCCTTTTCAATTTCTCAAAAACAATATACAGAAACACAATTCACGTTGACATAATCGAAATCTAGTTTCGGTTTTTGCTAATTAACTGAAATTATGGAAATACACGTGAATCATCAATGTTGTCAATCTCACCTGGTAATGACATCATTCTACTCTCAAACCAATTTGTAAAATCTCTTATCAAGTTTTAAATCAAAACAGTAATATTTTTTTAAAGTATTCTAATGCATTTATTTTAGTAATTTACTTTATTTAACAACAATTGTAGCAAAAATTTTAAATTATAAAATTCTTTCGTGATTAAAGAAAAAAAAGCAATCTTATCCATGTTAAAATTTTATAAAAAAGAAAAAAAAACAAATTTTTAAAATTTCTATTGCAAGGCATCACTACATCTATTAGTGCTCTATTATTCAATTTGTGTAAATGTTTATAATGTGTATATGTTGTTAATATGTTGTTCATATTTCATTCTACTGAATTTACAATTTTATCGATCTGAATCTAATTAATCATAAAGATTTGAAATAATTTAATTCGTTTATTTTAAGATAACAATACAGTAATAATAATAATTTAAAGTTTTACTAAAGTTATCAATAGTTAAAGATTCATATTATAAAAAATTCATCCAAATATTTCTGATAGTTTCTTCCTTCTGTTCAAAGAGGGAGTGGCATACTCTTTTTGTCTTCGTTAATGTCAAGAATTAAATAGAGTAGTGACTGAAAAATGAGAAAATTTAAAGATTCAATATGCACAGCATTTTAAGAATTAATATCACGAGAAGAAAAATTAAAAAATAAAAGTGAATTGTGAATAATTACACTGCCTATTTATTTTTCACCATTAAATTAAAGTTAAAGGCTACTTTCATTGAGGGTCAGATTTAACAAATTTAGAAAGAATAGCATTGATAATCATACGAGAAGAAAAATTAAAAAATAAAAGAGAATTGTGAATAATTACACTGTCTATTTATTTTTCACCATTAAATTAAAGTCAAAGGCTACTTTCATTGAGGGTCAGATTTAACAAATTTAGAAAGAATAGCATTGATAATCAAAATTATTTCATTTTTTATTAATTGATTCAAATATTTCATATAATCATTCCGATTATTGTTAAATTGGACGCAGTGTATATAATAGTTCTATATCCGATACCCGAATTATAGCTTATTTGTCGGAACTGGTGATATTAGTACAGAAAAAGCATATTCTGGAGTAATTTAATATAAAAGTTAACAAATTTCAGATAAGAAATTAAAGAATAAACTTTACTTCATACAGTAGATTCTATGTAATTTTCTATAAGTTACATACTGTACTTAAGAATATACCGATAAAGCGGATATTAGTAAGATCAAATTAATGTATTGAAAAGTAATATTTTCTGAATAAGTTAAATCTTGTTAATTCTACAATAAAATAATAAATTAATATCAAAAATTTTTCAATTTAAAATTTTGAACTTATTTTTATACTTGATTTTCTTAAGAAAACACTTTAAAGAAGACAAAATTATTGAAAAAATAATAAACACTGGCATATTAAAGCTTGGAATAAATTTATTAAAAAAACATGCAGAGGATTCTATTTGTTAATTTCAATATGGATTAATTTAGCGGTAATTTTTCAAATGTCGGCATTTTGGAGTTCTATTGAACTTTTGTCCTTCCATCCAATTGGTAGAAAGATATTTCAGGGCCTGTCAAACACAAAGTCACCATCTGGTTAAGAATGCGATTGGATAGCCGTACACGGACCCCGCCTGAAAAATTTTAGAGCTTTGAGTACAAAATTGAACTCGAATCCTGATGAGTAATTTATAGAGCAGTATTAGTAATGCAAATTCTCTATAGGCAGTCTTGTAAATCCTTTATTGCCTCTGGATACTGGTTTATTCTAATGAATTATCCTGTAGTGGTCACAAATACCTGAGTAGGTATTGTTCGGTAAGATTCGATCACGTCGATTAATGTAATCTATAGCTGGCTATCTCCATTTTATATAAATAAATGACATTTTAAACTAGCAGCTGCATAGAAAATTTTAATATAAAAAGATGTCGGTTTTCTAAATATTAAATTACATTCGTAAAATATTTATTTCATTCAATACTCCATATGAATAAAAAGAAATATCAAATACAAACAAAACTTCTATAATTTTATAATTTAAAAAGTAATCTTAGTAGCCATTTTGTGCTACAAATAGGAACGTTTTGTAAATGCTCCGTAGAGCCGAAAGTGGATCTGTGAATATTATTATACCGGTAGCCAACCCGCCAACTGCACAATGTAAATTTGTAATGTCTCTCGAAAACTAAAAACCTGGAGCTTAAGGCTGAATACATACGTTTGTTAACGAATTCGAATCTTAACATACAATCGTTTCAGGGCGGCTTCACACTGCGTCCGACTCGAGAATCGGACCCGACTTGTAATCGTGAACGATTGCCAGAAATATCTTAAATTTCGCATTTGGTGTGAGCGAGATCAATCATCACACCTGGTGTCAGGACAAACGATAATTTGGTTGATAATTGTAACAGAATCCATCCCCACGTTACTATATATTCTTCTTTCTGATCTTTACCTATATTCATTACTGGAATCACATATACCCCTAATATATCTTTCTTTTTTGTGTAGTCTTTATTTTTAAATTATTCATATATTGTGGTATTTCTCCTTGGGGCTAATGTTGTTTCTGTTCTTTTAGCAAGAGATTTCATCACTGGTAGTTGGGAAGCTGGATATGGGATTTGGACATATTTTGGAGTACCCTGCTGATTCTGGTCTTCTTTTCTTGCGTTAGATGATCTCTGTAATGATCGGATTTCTCTTATGACTTGCTATGACAAGGGAGCAAGTCATAAGATACCTTGGATAATGGTGCACTCATTTATACTTGTATGAATGAGTTCACCTGTCAGTGGCTCACCCAACTTTTGAATGGGTGTACTCTTGGGAAGGGGACTCGCTTAAGGGTTATTCCTGCAAAAGACCTACCCAAGCCTGTGAAAGTGGCATACCGCACTGCGGATACCCACATGCAGGATGTGAACCAACTTTTGGCTTGACTTCAAACCTATAATCTGAAACTCAAAACTGAGAACTGGAGGGTTTTGGATCAAAGCAAGGCTATGAAAGGGCAGTGCATCATTATGATGGTCGATCTTGCTTTGGCAAAGGCCATCAAAACAGCCACTTATAAGGCTCTTTCTGGGGTCGACAAAGGGACCTTTAAGGTGCTTTCAGATCCTAATTTCAAGTCTGGATGACCAATAACTAGTGATTGCAAAGGGGCATGAACTGGTCTGGTTCGCTGACAAGGATTGGGTTTCTGAAAGTGCCTCTGGACCTTCTTTAGTGATTGCAAAAATGCATGAACTGGTCTGGTTCGCTGACAAGGATTGGGTTTCTGAAAGTGCCTCTGGACCTTCTGGTGTCCAATCTACAGAGGGGGAATGGAAATCTGCCCACTTTAGGCACCTGTAGTGTTATGGGTCTGAGGGTGATCCAAATCAACCTCCAGCCCTCCTGAGCTATCTCCACCCTTTTGGGTTAGCTGCTCATGGGGGGCTGTTATAACCTTGATCTTACTTAAGAGCCATGGCACTATAAGGGTCAAATACAAGAACTTAATTGTAAAGAAGATAACTTACTTCTGATAAATTCAGACGATTCTCGAATTGGTGGTCCTTGGATTTGTGTTTTCGTTAGAAATAACATAAATGTTTCACCTGTCTAGGATTTCTGTTCTAGGGATATTACAACTGTTCAGGTGAAGCGTGATGAGGATGGTGTTAGTACGGAACTTATAGTTTCCTCTGCATATTTCCCTTATGATAAGGACAGATTTCCACCAACACCTGAATTTGGGCTTTTGGTGGAGTTTTATCAAAAGAATCATTTTGATTTGTTGGGTGGTGTTGATGCTAATTCTCACCATGTGGTTTGAGGTAGCAAAGACATCAACCAAAGGGGGAATTATTTATTGAAGTTTCTGATAGGTACTAACCTCTTCATTTTAAATAATGGCAATGAACCTAGCTTTGTTGTTGCTAACAGAAGGGAGGTCATTGACCTAACATTAGGGACTCAGAATATTTCTGACCTAACTGAAAGTTGGCATGTGTCTGGTGAGCCATACTCATCAGATCACAGATACATTTGCTTTAATTTACAGGGTATGGTACCTAGTCAGGTAACATACAGAGACCCTAGCAGGACTAATTGGGCTTCCTTTAGGGAAGACCTTAAGTTTAATCTGGGCGGTATACAGAGCAGATTTTGCTTGGTGGTGGATTTAGAGATGACTGTTGACCAGATTCAACATATTATATCGGTGGCCAACCCGCCAACTACACAATGTAAATTTGTAATGTCTCTCGAAAACTAAAAACCTGGAGCTTAAGGCTGAATACATAAATTCGAATCTTAACATACAATCATTTTAGGGCGGCTTCACACTGCGTCCGACTCGAGAATCGGACCCGACTTGTAATCGTGAACGATCTCGGTCATCAAGGTAGGTTTCTTGGTGGAATGAACTGCTTGGCAGTCTTAGGGCGGCTTCACACTGCGTCTGACTCGAGAATCGGACCGGACTTGTAATCGTGAACGATTTGTCCGACTGTTGGCTGTAGCATTCACATACGGCAGCAGCCAACTACTTGTAGCCAATCAAATTGTCTCTTAAGTAACCCAAACTCAACTAATCAAGATAGCCGTTATATAGTTACCGTTTAACTTTAAAACAAAATGGCGAAAATATTGGATGGTGATACATTTTTTGAGATAGTTTCAAAATCTACATTGTTGATGTTGAAGAAATATAGTTTTGATTATAATCATATAAATCATTGAAGTTTATTAATGTCCGTTATATCAATTAGATGAATATATAAGAATATGAAGAGTTATCAAAAATGTTCCATCCAGGAAGTTATGTGATAATAGGTATAACGTAAATTTATTAGAAAAACTTGTCGGCAAAAATAAAAGCATTAAACTAAATAATTACATAGCAACGACGTCTTTTAATATGGAAGTTTCTTATTGATGGCTGCTATCCGACTGTTCATCCTCGATTTCGAAATATTCAATTTTTCGAATCGGTCCGACTCCGATGCATAGTCGGATCAGTCGGGTCAGTTGCTATAGTAACACGACTACAAGTCGGGTCCAACTCTCGAGTCGGACGCAGTGTGAATCCACCCTTAGAAGTAATGTTAGAAGGCCTTTTAATAAAGCTAAAAGGACAGGTGATTGGGACACATATAGAAGTGCTCTCATCTGTTATAATAAGGCCATTAGAAAGGCTAAAAACTCTTCCTGGAAACAATATTGTCAGGGAATTGAGGACATACCTGATGTATCCAGACTAGTGAAGATAATGTCTAGTGGGAATTTTCGGAAGGTTGGTTCTATTAAGTTACCAGATGTGACTAGTACTATGCACTAGTACTTGCAAGGACTCTTTAAAGGAACTCTTTCAAGTATACTTTCCTGGGTCTACTTTGATTGAGGGTTCATCCTGTCTACAGATACAGTCCGAACTCGATGGACATGTTTATCATGCCACGAGGGAGGATTGGGGCCTTGTTAGGGAGGTGATAAATCAGTCTAATATTAGATGGGCTGTAAATATTTTTAAGCCCTTCAAACTCCGTGTCTTTTGGGCCTGTTTGGCTTTTGGCTATGTTCCATTGTCCTGGAGGCAGGTAAGACTTTCTTTTATACCTAAGCCTGGGCTTAGTTCTTATACCGAGGCTAAGTCTTATTGTCCAATCAGTCTGACATCTTTCTTATTGAAGATGTTGGAAAGGCTAGTGGATAGATTTATCAGGAATGGGGCCTTATTAAAGACCCCTCTCTGTTGTAGTCAATTTGCCTATCAATCTGGCAAATCGACCTAAAATGCTCTCCATGAGGTTGTGTCGCTCATTGAGAGAGCTATTGGGTACAAGGAAATTGCCTTTGGGGCATTTCTTGATATCCTAGAGGCTTTTGATTCAACTTCTTTTGAGCAAATTAGCCTTGCTGCTAACAGACATGCAGTCTGTTCAACAATTATTCATTGGATTAAGCTCTATGCTGAAGCATAGAGTTGTTTATAGCACACTCTACGATGAGGAAGTTAAGATTCTCACAGATGGGTTGCCCACAGGGGGGAGTACTTTCTCCCCTTCTTTGGTGCCTTGTGATGAACGAATTATTAACTCTACTCACTTTTTAATAGAGCTAAAAGGACAGGTGATTTGGGACACATATAGAAGTGCTCTCATCTGTTATAATAAGGCCATTAGAAAGGCTAAAAACTCTTCCTGGAAACAATATTGTCAGGGAATTGAGGACATACCTGTAATAACTTTTTAATGTTTATATATTTTATATATATGAAATTGTTATTTTTGTTACTTATTATTAGCCATTTATGTACCATGAACTATAATGATTTTATTATATTATTGTAACGCTATATTTCTCTATTCTATCTGCTACCCATCTAAAAAAAATTCATGCGCCCACCACGCTGTAAAAATTTTTCGTTGCGCACGCTTTCAAAAAGGTTGGCCACCACTGCTGTATAATATACAAGTGAAAATTTAATATTTTTTTTAGAAACATCATCAGTCCTCAAAAAATATCATTGCTCTTGATCTAATGTTTCAGAGACTACGTTTTGCGATAACTCATCCTGATACAGGTTGACAATCAAAAATCCGGCAACCTTGGGATCTGAGGATTGCCGGATTTTCGAAAATTCCGTATTTTTGATGTATAGGCCTATATATGCTGTATGTATTTAACAGAAAATGACTACTTGTAAAGTGCTTTAAAGAAGTAAAATTAAACATTAAATGAAAATTTTAATGTTCAATAACTAAATAAAATAGTTCTATAGAATTTTAATTCGTTACTGTACCCTCAAAAGAGTTAAAAGATTTTATATGATGCCAATAAACAAAAATAGCCAGAAAAAACGGCAAAATGTTACAAAACATTTCTAACGCCAACCATGTTTTAAAAAAGCCAAAAAGAGCTCGTTTGGCATCAAAAAAGCCAATCTGGCAACCCTGAAAAGGTTAAGCTTGACCAAACATCTGATTCTGGAGTACAGCACCGTCAAAATATAAAAGGCCTCCAGAAAACAATGGCGCGGCAACGCTATAAATTTAAAAATACGCTCCGACATTTCATTCCGAAAAATTAATGGAACCGGAATAGGCCTATTGCTTGCCGGATTTTTGATTGTCAACTTGTAATATTATCCAGCAAAATTGCAGTTTCTTTAAAACTAAAATTGAAAATAATTCGAAACATATTGTCATTTGAGAAAAAATTGCAGTAATTTTTTAGAAAGCATTAGCTGCACTTGCGAGATATTCCTATATTACAAACTGCAATTAAAATCATAATCAACAAAATGTTTAAAAAAGTTTTTATTTTTTTCATATATTCTTTCAACTTTCTTCGCAATGTGTTAATGCAAATCTAGCGTATGATAAATTTAGAATATAGTACTATACAGGGCCGCCGAGAGAAACTTTCTGGCCCGTGACAAGTCTGTGATCCGGGCCCCCATAAAAAAGGGCATCTCTTTGATTTAATAAAAAAGCCACATAAAACATTAAATATTTATTTGAAAAAAGGGTACAATAAATTCAAAATTCGATTCATTACATACCATGTTATAAATAAAATAGTTTATTTCGGCACGACTGCTTCGGGTGCTTGTTTGGGTGATAGACAGTGCGCTCTAGCGGCGGGCTGCAAACTATCAAACACGTTATATTACACGTCAGAGCCCGATGGTCGGGCCCTTTCGATGCCGGGCCCGTGACAAAAGTCACGGATGACACCCCCTCTCGGCGGCCCTGTTACTATATCTAAATCCATAACTGTCGAAGCTTTATTTCATTGATACTCTAAGAATGAATCTGAAGTTTACTAAAATTATCAAAAACATATTTTGCAGAAAATTAAACTTTATTATGATTGAAATTCTTAATTATATACAGTAATTTTTTTTCATATGATCATTATGCTTTACATTTATAATTTTAATAAATATCTGAAAAACCAAAATTATATAGTCCGCATATACTTTATAAATCCCTTTCGACTATTTAGCTGTTCTGCATGAGATAACAAAACATTGGATTTTATCATTTCTATAGTATATATTGAGGGATGAATAAGATCAAAAGATTTTTAAATCCGGTTTTTGTCTGCAACATTACCACAGTTGGCAACCCTACTAGATCACGCTAGTGGGGGAACATATACCATTGAATTGATTCAAGCAGCGATACATTTCAAGCAAGAAAAACAGTCTTTATTCTTGAGAATTATTTCAAATTGTACGCCACATGTCATGACTTTTTAGCTTCTTTCCAAATGTCATATATTAAATAAATCCATTATATGTTGTTTGGTAACACTTTTTCGGGAGACGGCCCTGCGTGAAAAGCATCGTGCTCTGACTGAACATAATGGTACACGGATCCGCCCATTGTTGACTGGTGGCATGATTTAGCATGTTACCAACTGTGTTAATGTCACAAACATAAAAAAAAAAACTTATTTAAAGTTATCTGTTTAAGATGACCTGTTTTTTAAGATGACAATAAACCATTAAACATAAAAAAATTCTTTTGAAAATGTAAACTCCCAGTTTTACAATGTATTGAAGTTTGAGTTGCATGACTTTTCGATCATCCTGTAATATTGTATTGATAAAACTCAAAAGGAAATATCGAAATCTATTATTTATTATCGATATGCCAATGTAATTGTCAAGCTATGTATCGATAATAAATAACAGATTACGATATTTTCTTTTGAATTATATCGATATCGATATAATTCAAAAGGAAACCGATATCGTATATCGATTATATATAGCGCTATGTATATCGATATCGATATTATGTATTATTATAGCTTTATGTATCGATTTTATAATGTAATTTTCACTAGTGATCTTAAAACCGAACGATACATACTAAAAATCATGTCATTGTATAAATTTATCCATCTCGAAAATAAATCAGATTTTACTGCATTAAATATTCATCATGTTTATTCTTCCTTTCCATATTTAGAATAATATTCACATATTTTACGGTTATACAAGGTAAATGGATACAAAATAATGTCAAATTTCTCTTTTATTTTTAAAATGAGTTCAATGAAAGAGAAGTCAGAAATTTCACAACCTTTCAACGCTTCTAAGGCAAAGATTGCAGACTTGAAGTCGCCATTTGATTGATGCATAAAACAGCGATTGAGTTTGCTACATTAAATCTAAACTGCTTTCACTTGTTATCTCTATGACTATTTTGTGTTCATATCTATAAATGACAGCAAAAACAAATTTTAACAGCCTCGTGGGTGTTTCCATTTGTAAAAATCCTAACAGTAGGGATTTCTTCGACTTGTCCTGATTATGTCTCTGATTAGCAAAACTCGATTAGCAGAAACTCCAACTACAACATTTAAGCAGCAGTAGATGTCCTATTATTAGGCTAACTTGTCTACGACTATGAAAGTATTTTGTATGACACTTTAAAAGTTAATCTATTGTAAACAAACAGTGAAACCTTTTATTTTCAGATCAGTTTTAACTTGTTGTTTTGCAACGAAGTAAAAATTTGTTTTTCAAATTCACACATTGTAAATTATTCTAAAAATTGATTTACTGATTCTAGTGTCTGCAAATTGATTTATAACACAGTGATTATAATTTTTCACAAATTTAAGTACAAAGGTGTGATAATCATGATTTTCCAGTTATTATTCATGGATGATTAGCATATCATAACGGCTACATGCTATCAATATCTTCAACTAATGTTTAAAAGATGAACACAATAAGCGGGCTATGCATGATAATTTACGTTGATACATGTAATAATGCATCGGTGTAATACAATGATATATGTATATTGTATAATATCGATATAATTCAAAAAGAAATACTGTATCATAATTTATTATCGATGTGAAAGTGTCCAGAAATGTATCGATAATTAATAATACATTTACGATTTTTCGATATGATATATTATGTAATACAATAATATATGTATATTGTATAATATCGATATAATTCAAAAAGAAATACTGTCTCATAATTTATTATCGATGTGACAATGTAAGTGTCCAGAAATGTATCGATAATTAATAATACATTTACGATTTTTCGATATGATATATTGATATATGCATTGTCATATCGATATGTTTCGATTTTATAATTTTTACTGTTCGATATTATATCATTTAAAACTATATTAGTGTCGGATGGTTGAGATATTTTAATTATATTAATGAGTTAATGCTGCAATATTACGATTAATGCATGTTTTGAACATGTATGAAGCTGTGTCGATATCATTTCACTATCGGCAGGATGGCCGCGATAGAAGCGTGTTATGTTTCCATTGGAATATAACGGTACTTACAAAAGTTTTTTTATGCAAGGACCCGGGCCCTGCTAGTTGAATCCCATCCTTCACTGAAGCTAACCCCACCAGGAGTGTGGGCGATCTTTGGTGGACACTGGAATGCCCCGCCTTTTAGAACCTCCCAGTGGAAGCGGCATTAGACCACATAAGAAAAGTTAACATTTCATTAAATCAATTATTTTGCTGTAAAAGAAGCTGATATCAGATATGGTATATTTGTATTAAATTAGAAAAGTAGCAGACACTTTCAGAATAATTTACAAATATAAAATAACCATGGTTAACGGTAAACCAGATGAAATATGTATTGTAACGGGAAACGTCGGAATATCGAGAAATCATAAAATAATAATTATAATAATAAGTTTTTTTATAGCAAAATTCATTCGTGTATGAAATGTGCCATTGATATGGTATTTTTGAAGAAAATTTCGCTTGAGGAATTTGATACATAGAAGACTATTCAGCACTTCCATGAAGAAATTGATTTTGACGAAATTTTATTCACAAGTTAGGATCAATGAAGAGATTTATCCATTACTGTTTTTCAAAAATTCAGAGAAGTCTGCAATAATTGAAATGTATAAAGATCTTTAAATGGTTATTATACAATAATCAGTAAATATTTGATAGGATATTATACAATAATAATAATCGTGATATAAAGAAATTTCCATCCGATTTTTACAAATATTAATTCAGAAAATTTCAATACGTTATTTTTTCAGCTTTCAAAGTATTACTCTTAGAATTTCCACGAAATTTGTTGCGTAATATTAGCAGCTAAATAGAAAAAAAAAAGTGAATCAAAATTCTGAAGGCATCAAACAAAATATTATAAAGGAGTCGATTTCGTGTGTGCAGCTCAGTGTGCAAACTGTAAAGAAAAAAAAAATAGTGAATCAAAATTCTGAAGGTATCAAACAAAATATTATAAAGGAGTCGATTTCGTGTGTGCAGCTCAGTGTGCAAACTGTATTTAAGCAGATTATAGTAAGAAAAAAAATGGATAAAAATTGTTTAATTTATTATTCAAAATTAAGTAAGTTTTACATTATTCTGGTTTTAAATTACATACAATAATTAAAATACGTAAAATATGCGAGTGTTTAAAAATGTCTATGACAATGGACGGGGCAGCATTAAAAAGAGCTAAGGCCACAACTTTGTCACTTCTGCTCTACCATAACAAATTTATGTTTTCAATAGATTTCTATAAATTACAACTATGTTGTGTATTATATATAATCGGAGCTGAATTTATTCCATTGATTTCTTCATACAAAATCAGGTTGAACATGACACTTTTTTTATAAATGATTCTTTATGCTTATCAACATAAGTCAATTGGCTGGTACATGGAAACTTCACCTGGAGGAAAAATAGATCACATCTGAATCTCATGGAGATTCAGACGTGACCTATTTTTCTGCATCTTTCACCTTCTATCCATTCAACTATGATTTGTCCGCTTCAAGGGGGGTGAGCTCAGGAATTGCTCAGCTGGTTTAGCTACTTTTAAACCAATATTATTCATTATGTGTATATGTATGGTAATTGAGTTTCTCCCTCTCCTCTCTTTGAAACATACAAATTAGAAAACTACAAACCATGAAATATATATCTTAATAATAATAAGATTTATTTGTTTTTCAAATTTTAAAACACAGTACTGTATCTGGATATCCAAGTTTTTCTCAATGTAGATCAAAGAAACCATTATCGTTATACAGTACAAGTTTAAAATGTGTTTCCTAAATCTTATGTAGCCTCAGCTAAACCAAAGACAAAAGAAATAATCCCCTAAAGAGCTGGTTCATCACGAATATCATGCTAGGGGCTAGGCCCTTAGCCATCTATATTTAATGATAACTGGCCTATTTAAAAGTTAAGAACAAATAACGTTGGATTAGTTTTGCAGGTGTTGTCTGAATATCCATTACAAATTTTCTGTCGTAAGTTTTGAAGTCTTTGTTATGGCGGCTCCTGTAAAAGATCATCTGATCTTTGACCTTAGAGAGAATTCTAATAGAATTGTTGCTATTTGTTGAGGCTTTAAATTATGACAATAGAATCAAAACTCAACTAATCCAATTTATAAGAAAAGACATTAGTGTTTCCACTAGATTAGCAGATTTTTATACACATAAGTCACAGCAAGTTTTATTTTAGACAGATGCTAAGTAAACTTTAGCACTCAGCGGTGATGTCTTTGATGTTTCTATACATCGATCTTTAGAAATATTTTCGTTAGATGATGAAATATTCAAGGCAGAAACAGTAGATGTTTATCAATTATATAAATTTAATACTTGATCATAAATAATTATTAAACATTAGAGTTATATAATTTATAAACATATAGGGCCACTATTATATAGCATAAGAGATGGAGATGGCATATGGAAATATCAACAATAGAACATTTATACCATTGACATCTTATACTCGCTTTTATCCTAGTTTCTGAATATAAACCAGGATTATATGATTACCATGCTGTTCTTCTGACTATGCGGCTTCATTAGATTGTCATGAAATTCAATAAAAGTCATTAAAAGTGACCCAAATACCTTATTAAAAATGGATGACGTCAAATTTCTGATATTATCTTAATACATATCTTTAACTAATTATTGAATTTTGTAATTTAAAAAGAAAGTTAAGCTATTGAAAATGAGCTCGATGAAATTTCACTTATTTTCGACTGACTATACTGTAACTTGATTGCTTTATGAATAGAGGAGAAGGAATCTTCTTTGTTGCGTAATAATTTCATAAATTTCATCTTTGTTACGTAATGCGCAGTTTTTTTTAAATTTCACTAAAACTAAAGAAAAAAAACCTTTTTATTCTGTTAAAATTTACATATTACAATAGGAATAATAGAAACAATAGAAACATGCTATTTATTGTGAATTGTAAAATGGAAATATTTCTCATTAAATTAAAAATGGACAATTGGAAATCAGAGTCGACACTAGAGTTTCTTATGTTCTTTGTAGGGTATTTCTTTCTCATCAGTATTAACGATAGGCTGCATTCCCTTTTTCCTAAAAGTTCCTTTACAAATTCTGTTTGCCACACGATGCTGTTATTTTTTTTCTTTAAATGGAATATTGCAGCAAGAAACTTGCATTGAAACAGGCGAATGCATTGTCAGAATAATATCAAGTACTGAATAGTAAATAGTTTCGTATGAATAGGCTATCATAATTAAATAATTTAATGCGATAAAAGCGAATAAAATCAAGTTTTTTTTTATTTATACAGTAAGTAATTTTTAAGAAAATGAAATTTTATGAAAGATTACAATAACTTAACTATTTGTGTTTTCATATTCATTAATTAACAATTTTTATCTAATCAATTCAATTAATTAACATTGTTATCTAATTAGGCACATATACTGCTCTGAATGGTAACCATTTCAAGTCTTTCTTAAAAATTACTTAACTAAAAATATTATTTTTAGCTACGTAAACGGAGCTGTACTTACGCATAGGCGCTTGAGATGCCCAGCCTGGAATCACGCAGATATAGGGATCCAGAAGATATATTGAATTCAAACAAACAATATGCCATGACTCTTAACTAAGAATTGTAGTTATTTTTCTCTTCGCTATCAAGCGAGGACAACAGAATTGTTTTTAAATATAAAACATATTACGGTATATCGCTCCACTATCATTTAGTAATACATTACCCTAGTAAATGCATTACAATATACAGTACACATAATTTTAAATTCTTTCACTGGTTGATGGTCCTACACTTTAACAGCGCCTCTGAACACACAGATACGTAAACACACAGGAACTATAGCAATACAGTGAAACATGTTAAAATGACCACCTTCATACAGTGACCATCTGGCTAAAGAGACCAAATTTATTTTGAGACAAGAGACAAAATCTATTTTGTTTCCCATAGGATATAATGCTATTTTTGTTCCGTATAGTGACCACCTGTCTAATGTGTCAAATTTCAAAATCTATTTTGTTTCCCATAGGATATAATGCTATTTTTGTTCCATATAGTGAACACCTGTCTAATGTGTATATTGACCACTCAGTTAATTTTAAGAAATTTTAACCTGCTAAAGTGTTAAAATTTCTTAAAACTAGAAGATTAATTTCGTGGAGGAATTACTGTATTTTCCTTAGAATTTTTCTATTATGATAAAATAGTGTGTTAAACCAGTATATTATCATAACAGTATATTAAAAAGTAAATATTATAATACTATTGTATATGTAACTTAATACAGTATTTTAATTTAAGTTTGACTAAGTTAAATGCATATACTGTATACATGTTAGCATTAATTGTAATACAGTATATGCTTGCTATAAGAGTTTGTTCATCAGAAGGTGATATGTGCTATATGTTGTCATTACTGCTTGATTGCAAGTTGATGATTTTAATTAATATAAATTTACAGTTTGGATTAATCTGTTTTCTTTTCTTTTGGGGGAGGGTCACTGTCCTATATAGTGACCACCTTTGAAAAGTGACCAATCAGGTTGGTGGTCACTTTAACAGGATTCACTGTATTTTTAGGATAATACTCAATCGGAAATAATAGGCGATTTGCTTAATCAATTTAAAAATTTTACAATTATGAAATTGCCATAATTTGGACTTAAACAGATTTTTAAAGGCTCGTAGTTATCATTAAAGTTACATTACTGGGATAGAGTAGCACCTTATTGTTCTTGCAATACTTTATCCATATAGATATTTTTACATATACTATATATATGTATTCAAAATGTTTCATCCAGAAATTCGGTAGCCTATGTAAACCCGCAGGTCAGAGATGACTTCAAAAGTCAGTGTCTTGTTTTGACAAGTAGTGGAATTAAACCCCATTTTTGATAAAATTTTAATTTTTAATACAGTGAAACCTGTTAAAATGATCACCTTGATACAATGACCACCTGGCTAGAGACCAAATTTCAAAAACTGGTTTGTTTCTCATAGGATGTAATGCTATTTTTGTTCTATATATTTCTGACCACCTGTCTAATATGTATACCTATATTACCACTCTGTTAATTTTAAGAAATTTTAACTTGCTAAAGTGATCAAGAAGATTAATTTTATGAAGGAATTACTGTAATTTCCTTAGAATTGTTTCATTAGATAAAAGTCTAAAGATTAGTATTCCATTAGAATTTTTGTTATGATAAAATAGTTTAAACCAGTATATTAAAAAGTAAATATTATAATACTACTGTATATGTTTTTTATCCAGTATTTTAATTTAAATTTGACTATGTTAAATGAACATATACAGGTTAGTATTAATTGTAATGCAATATATGCTTGCTATAATATGACTTTGTTCGTCAGAAGATGATATGTGTTATAGGTCGTCATTATTACTTGAATGTAGGTTGATTATTTTAATAATCAACCTGCAGTCAAGTAATTTAAATATAAATTTAAATTACTTGCAGTCAAGTAATTTAAATATTAATTTAAATTACTTGACTTCATAATATAAATTTGTAGTTTGAATTAATCTGCTCTTTTCTTTTGGGGAATAGGAGGGTCATTGTCCTGTATAGTGACCGCCTGTGAAAAGTGACCAGTCAGATCGGTCCCAAAGGGTGGTCACTTTAACAGGTTTCATTGTATATCTTTCACTTTTTCTGTTTTGTTTTTCAATATTTATTTTTCGATTTGTCTTAATTTTCTCCTTTTTTTTTTTAATAATTTTGACATTTCAATCATCGATGCACCATCCCATGTTTGCTCTTTTTACCATATTTCGTTATCCCTGATAGGGACCGTATTATTCATTGATTGTAACATTCAAGTGATGGCTTTTTTTTATTTTTAATGGAAGAGAAAGAGGACGTATTCTAATGGTTTAACCCTTGAAGAATGAAAAAGAAGCGTAGTGAAATGAAAGAGAAGTGATAGTATGAGAGAACATGAAGAAAAAAAAGAAAGAAAATAATCCTGCCAGAAATATGGTAGATCGCTAACAGAAAGAAAACCATTTAGTCGCCTCTTACTTCAGCAAATTAGATGGTGAATGAATTATCCCCGCTATCCATAAGGGGATGGTGATGGCTTTAGAGACACATCTATACATTTGTTAACAGTTTCTTTTTATCTAACAGAGAAAACAACACTTGAGTTCGCTAATTAATTTATTGAAATTCAAAAATTGCTAATTATACATCAACATTTAACAATAGTGTTTGTTTTTCCATTGTAAAATCCCATGACTCTCGTTGTCAACTCGTGACTTTTATCTTGAGCAGTGGAAATAAGGTTTTTTTTTTTTTCTCCTGCTGGGAACATTTGTCTAGGAACTTTTATCAGTGGGAGTGTTCCAGCTATCTTTTGTAACCTGTTACATTAGTGAAGTACTCAGTAAACGATTAAGTCAAGAATAAAAATATCTAGACATTTCAGAATCGAAAAAGGATGAGACTTCGGGATATTAATCAGACTTATTGACTTTTTCATTTCGCTTGCCATATAGACACATTACTAAACCCTTTAAACTATATTAGTCTATTCATATCTTTAGCAACGTTTAGGTTAGTTAAATTAGTGATCAAATTCGAAACATTCTTCATTACTATAAAAATAAAAATACAAAAACTATTATTTAATAGTTTAACGAAAACTGAGTTAATTTAACTCTCGAATAGCTTAAACATATTATCTGGAATTGATAGATGAATAGAAAATTAAGTAAATCAACAGAATGTAACTGCATTGTTAATTAAAAGAATAAAAAGAATCATTAGGTGCTAGGAGAAATTTAATACGTTTGTAGAGAATAATAATTTGTTTCGCTTTACTAATGACAAAATGTTACATATTAAACACTCTTCCATTAATATCTATTGTTTTAGGATTTATTATTATTAAGTAAATGGCAATTCATACCGGTAAATAAATAATTATAGAAGGCAAATTAATATATAATCAATGAATACGCAGAATGCGATTTCAGTTCAATTATCTCACAGTTAAATGGAGATTAAATTTCCACCGTGGATTTTGTATGCAATGTACAGAATGTTATGCATCAATTCAACGCTTAAAAGACCAGAATATATCTATTTTCAATTAAAAACATTTTAAAAGTGTACTTATCTTGAAAAATGTAACGAAATGTTTCTATTTATTAAAATGAATATCAGCTAACATACAGAATTCAGTAAAATTATAAAAAAACGTTAGGAAAAAATGAATGGCGCCACCTTTCAATTATGAATATTTATTATAGATTTAAAAAAAATATATATTTTTTAATCAGAGGGCGCTGTTTTAAATCGCTCATCTAGTCGCATCAATTCAACGCTTAAAAGACCAGAATATACCTATTTTCAATTAAAAACATTTTAAAAGTACTTATCTTGAAAAATGTAACGAAATGTTTCTATTTATTAAAATGAATACCAGCTTCGCATACAGAATTCAGTAAAATTATAGAAAAACGTTAGGAAAAAATGAATGGCGCCACCTATCAATTATGAATATTTATTATAGATTTAAAAAAATATATATATTTTTTTAATCAGAGGGCGCTGTTTTAAATCGTTCATCTAGTATTTTATAAGAAAAAATTAGAAAAAATATATCAAATAAATATCGCCTCCTAAGCGCAATAAATTTGAGAAACGAAGAAAAATAGCCCACCATTTATTTATAAATAAAAGTAGATAGTTCGTACGAATTTTTCATGCTTTTTTGTGATTATCGTTATTTAAATTTTTAATAACACGGAAAGAAATAACTGTATTAAAATATTTAAATTCATAAAATTTAGTTCATACGGCGAATTATCAATTACTTGTATTTATAGAATGCACGGTAATTTTTCGTTTTGTAGTTGGAATTTAATTATAAGAAAAAAATCTATCGATGTTATTCTCTATTAAAAATCCATTTCTGATTTTTAATAGTGGATAACATTTGTAAAATTATTTGTTTAGTGATTTTTATACGAAAAAAGAAGATTCGAGCAACAAATAAAATCTTTTACAGTTCAGTTAATAGAAAGAAACTGCTAATTTATCTCTTGCTTCTGTTACTTATTAATAATAAATCATTAATGTCAGATGTTTAAGAATTTTGATATATTTCTACTGTTTACAAATATTAAATAATTATAAGAGAAAATTTTGTAGGTCTTTTTTCTATAAATTTTATATTGCTTTTAATATTTTTCAGATAGACAAGTCATTATAGAATCCATTATGAGCCATCCATATCAATGGTGAAGTCAGCTAATTATAGGTGCAGAAGGATAAATGGACAGATCTAGAAAATCCTCGAGATTAAAAAAGATATTAATCGAAAATCTTTTAACCGTTAAACTCTATTCTTCAAACTTCCGGTTGATCCTGAGTGTTAAGCTAGTTCGTTGTGTTTGAAGTAGGCGCCGCCAAAATTACTTCATGTAATTCGATGGCATAAACTAATCAACCATAAGCACAGATCCTTACCCCCTTACTAATCTCTCTGATTGGAAAGGGGGCGTAAAAAAATAAAACGCACAAATCCTTGAGATCAAAGGCTTATAATGCGACAAAACGATTCCGAATTAACCTTCGGGATTTTTCACATGGAGAAAACTTTATTAATCTTATATTGCGTTCCTTCTGGGAACAATGTAGCGGGTCCTTTTCAAGAACTACCACAAGTATCACAACCATGATTGGTCTAGGTATCTATAACTCTCTCTCACACACACATTTTATTACACTTTCCTATTGGAGATTACTAAACAGGACCATTTCAAAGTTCACCAAGAGCCACCTGCAAATGAGGTGGAATTAACAGCAGATAAACTGTAGAGATCCTTGATATCAAAGGCTTACAATGCGACAAAAAGGTTCCGAATTAACTTACGGGCTTTTCACATGGGAAAACTTTATTAATCTTAAGTTGCTTTCCTTCTAGAAAGCATGGGTCACGGGACCTTTTCAAGAACCACCAAAGCTATCACTGCCATGATTGGTCTATCTATCTATTTCTCTTACACACACACACACACATTTTATAGGAAAACCTGTGTTGATGGCCTCCTGAGATAGGTGGCCAACCTGCAAGTTGTGGCCACTTAATATCGCCCACCGTCGCCTTAACATATTGCGGGTTTTTTAAATTGTGTGAAATGGCTATCTGCGTTTCGTGGCCATGGCCAGTGATATTTAATTTCCTTACACACACACATTTTATAGGAAAACCTGTGTTGGAGATAGGTGGCCAACCTGCAAGTCGTGGCCACTTAATATCGCCCACCGTCGCCTTAACATATTGCGGGTGTTTTAAATTGTGTGAAATGGCTATCTGCGTTTCGTGGCCATGGCCAGTGATATTTAATTTCTGCACACAAGGTACAGAAATTAAATATCTACTAGGATGGTCAACATCTACTAGGTGACCAGCAAATCGGTTTGATCAGAAATGCCAGATGAGCGATTTTCAGGCTCAATTGAGCTAGTTTTGTAGAGTTTGTTTTAGAATACTACACTATATAAATTATTTTGAAATAAAATATTTTTTTAGTATTTCAATTAAAAGTTGTTATAAATATGTCATTAAATGATTCACATTGAAAATACTGTATTTATTTACATATTTACCTATAAATAAAATTAATTATTATTTTCAAGTACAGTATATTTTTTTTTTTTTTTTGCATATTTTACGTCTTTTTTCCAATCAGGGAGATTACTAAGGGGACGGAGCCAGTTCCAACCACGGGCTGCACCCACCACCACAAGTATCACAACCATGATTCCTAGGTATCTATAACTCTCTCACATACACACATTTTAATTACACTTTCCTATTGGAGATTACTAAACAGGACCATTTCAAAGTTCACCAAGAGCCACCAACAATTTTTCAATTAAAATCCTTACTTATCATGAATTATATTAACAATTTATACTTTCTCCTTTTTTATTATTAATTACTGTATATAGTACATATATGCCAGTTTTATAATTTTGGAATATATGATAACTGTATGTTAAAAAATAGTCAAAATACAGAGAAAATTTTATGATGAAAAATTTAAAACGTGAAGAAATTTGATGTTTAGTTCATAAAATACAGTACTCATCAGTGAATTTAACGTTTAAATAAGTGAATTTAGACTTTTCATTTTATGATAAAATAAATACAATACGTTACTTTAGTTTATTAACAAATAAATATTATTTTTGCTAATCAAAAATATAAATAAATTTTTAAAATTTTTTATATAAGTCTACATAATGTTGTTTAAATGTATAATTTTATTCTTTTGTAGTGATGACTAAACCGAGCAATGACGACATAAGTGCAATTTTATCTGCACTAACCTTTTTCCTTTTTTTTTATTATGAATAGTTATATCTAATTTCATTCTTTTTACTGCAGTGCTGTACTTCAATTTATAAACTAATTCTTTTCTAAACGGATTCATTATGTTGATACTTTTGTGCGTGTAAAAAATTATAAAACTGCAAATTTTCTTATTTCTATTGACAATTAAAGAATGCTTATATAATATCTTAATTGATTTGAAATGAAAAGTACTATGGCAATTAAATGTTTTATTTTAACCGAATTAAAACACCTGATAATATGATAAACACGTTATAAAATACTAAGTAATATGTAAATAGCTTTATTGTAAAAGTTATTACTGTACTCTGTTTATACTCAATACACGTAATGGTTTTTAAAATATTCATTGGCAGACCTATTATGTAAGTCTAATTTATATAATCACTAGATCTACCAATTCCTAAAACAACACAATGAAAACCTGTTACATAATTATATTAGTGGTTACTGTTGATTGCTAAGGTCAGGTAAATTATACAGTTTGTCTTTGAAGTTTCTACCTAGTTTATTAAAACCGAAGAAATTTAATGAAAATAATATTTTTTAATCAGTTGCTATACTTACATTTAATGAAATTTAAGTATTGTATCTATGAAAATTGTTAATATCTCTGATATTTCAGATCTGTTAATTGCATTGAGGAACGTGTAGCATTTCTGAAATTATTTTTCATTATTGCCCTTAAATATTTTCGTAAATTTCACAGAAATAAAATTCTTATTAAAATCTTTTTGATTTGATTAATTCCATACAGAAAAAATCAAAGGTACTAAATATGAAAATGAATTATTCAGAATTTATTACCGCTTCATCCAATACACATTAGATGATGTTTATTAAGAATGATTTGCTGGGTTAAATAAATCAAAATATATGAAATTTTCTTTATCAAAATTACAATATCAGAATCTGTTTAACTGGATGCACTTAATAATTTCTAAACTTTCAACTATATAATTTATATACTATAAAACAAAATTATAGAAAGATAAACTGATAACTGATAAAAACAAAGGCATTTAAATGTAATTACTTAACAACTTTTAATTGTTCGTTTTAATTTTTAGCAATTATTATTAATCACTGTGTATAAAAAATAAGTTACTTATTATAAAGCATCTTAAAGCACATTATTAATTTATAAATACAATAATAATTTCGAAATGAAAGTTTGCAACGCATCATAAGCTTTTTATTATTCAGCATAAAATAAAAAAGTTTATTCGTGTCCTTCTTTCTTCGGTAGTTTATAAGTTCGTAACTGTCTTCTTTTTAAATGTCACTCGATCACATGTGACGACAAAGAAAAAAACTCATCCTCGATGATTCGAAGTTGTTGATCTTGTGTCCAATTTCTCTGCCATTTCAAAGAAAGATGTAAATCTTCTTAACTTTATTAAAATTTAAAATATATTTTAAAAATTATGTTTTAGAATTTATCAAGTTAAATTCCTTAATTTTAAATTTAAGAAATTAAAATATATCAATTAATCAAATATGTTTAATAACTGTTTAATAATAGAAACTGAATCTATTTTGAAAATAATTATGTTAGAATATTATACTAAATAAAATACAAAACATATTTTACTATAAGACAAATTAATAAATAATAATTTATATGTTTAGGAATTTTTTTTTATTTTAATCTAAAGCAATATTCCAATATTTGCTTAGAATAATGCTTTTATTGTAGTTGTAAAGGTAATTTGCCATTGAAATCTGTTTTATTTAAATTAAATGATGATGTAAAAGTTAAAGTTTTAATATACAGTATTGATGTTTATAGTGACATTACCATGACATATTTATGATATAACAATATTTATTTCTTTGTTTTTAAAATCATAAGGGGATTCATAAGGGAGTTATTTTAAATTAGAATCATAAGGGATTCTAATTTAAATAATTCTTAGAAATAAATAATCTGTGATGAAAGCTTTTGAAGTTGTTTAATATTGATATTTGAATTATGCAATTTAAAAGAAGTAAATATTTATGCTATTTTTAACATTATTATTAAGTTTTAGATACTGTATTAGGAAATGTAATTTTTTTATCAAAAACTGTACCAAGAATTGAATAATAACTAAATTATAATACCGTGTATAATTCAAATTAATTTAGATAAAAATATTTTCAATGTATAATAATTCATTAATATACAGTGTGTTTAGAAAGTAACTATACAGCTATATTACTATAATATATACATAGGTGTATAGTTACTTTCTGAACATACTGTATTTTAATATCAAAAATTAATTTTTTTGCGTATAATATGATAAACATATCTGAAATACAGTATAATTCTTTACAATTCAAATGCTTCAGATTGTCTACAGTTCTCAAATGCATTTTCCATTGTAACACTGTTTTAGAAAGTACTATATAAGTTAAACTCTAATAAATATAAATAAGAATAAAATTTTAATTAAATAAAAAAATAATAATTCTATGATAAAACTTAAGTCCTATATTTTAAAATTTATAAACATACATATTTAATTTTTCGTTTGTAAATTTACAATACAAATATTTAAATAAGTTTTTATATTCTTTTTAAAAACATATTTGAAAATGAAATTGAAAAAAATTCTAATTATTTTTTTAAATTATATTAATATTCTAAAAATTTCCGATCTATTATTTTTTTAAATTAAACAGAAATTTGTTTCTTTTACTATAATTTTAAAATAATAATTCATTGTTGACAGTTAATCATTTTTTTATTTTCATTTCAAAGTTTTTATATAATAGAATATAGTTTCATATTTTTAAGTTTCAACTTTGAATAGATTAATTTCAAGTACTGTTTTTAAGCAATGTATTGTTATATGTTTATTAAATATTCTAAATGTTTATAATAATAATTATGATTCACAAGTTTTTTTATATTTTCGGATTCGTATATATTAATGTTTTCTAGATAGATCTGATAATCATTATAAGAAAATAATAGATATAAAAATAAAATAACAAGAAACTTTTTAAGTAATATTTCTATTCTTTAGAAATACAATAATTATATTTCTCAGAATACTACATTCACATTACTTGAGGCATTGTAATATATTTAAAAAAATAAATAAATAGAATCACGATTATCAAATGGATGAAACTGAAATAGAATGATTATTAAATGGTAACATATCAGATACAATACAATGCAATACTAATAGGCAAAATTATAGTTGGGAAAAATAAAACGATTAGAAAACAATTATTTTACTTAAATAAAATTAAATGAATTATAATTTATTCATATGTTCCATATTTAAAGCTTAATTTAATAAGATGAAAACGTAGTAATTACTATTATTCGTAATATTATCTTAACTCATTTAATATAATAAAAAAGGAAAAGTTTTAAAAGCGTATTTTTCGTTAATTGAAAAATATTATATTATATTAATATCAAAACCATAAAAAATATTTGATCTTTTATACAACAAGCTTGTACAATTTATTCGTTATTAAATATTTATATAAATTTATACTTGGATCTACAATATTTATAATATTGATAAAATGAATCTGTGTTCTTTTCTACTAATAAATAAATGTAAAAGTTTTAAAACGATGCTGAGTGCAACACTGTTTTCAGAATTTGTCCTTGGAAAACTGGACATGTCATTGCCTAGCAGTCAAACTAACTAAAGGTAAAGAAAATTTATATAAAACTGATAACAAAGAAGGCCTTTATAAATATAAATTTATTAGTTACCATAATTCAAAATAGGAAATGCAAATAATATTAGAGGAAGTGGCGTAGCATCGCCTACGTATCTCGCACAGTACAATGAAGTATTTGACATTGACAATGAATTTTCTTGTATAGCAATCATAATTATATATCTGTTTTTACTTTGATTTGTTCTTACATTAATAAATACTTCATTTGACATCAATTTACTTGGTTTCTCTTAGTTTTAGTGGAGCGTTTTTCTGAACTGTTGTGAACAACTTAAATTTAAACTTGAATTGTTAATATTCCATCTAGTATTATTGTAGTTTAGAAGCGTTTGATAATTTTTGCATATAAATTTTCTCTATACTGTACAGTAATTAATAAAAATTTATAAAAAATCGATTTCGAAACTAATTTTAAAATGGAATATTTAGACCAACGAAAAATGTGAATCCTTTGATGCAGAAGTTAAATTTATCTTTCAGTTTTATTCAGCTCAGAAAAAAGATATTTTTTTTTATTTTAAAATGTAAAATTAATAAATTATTATAAAAAATTTATTATGTTCGAAATCAAATTAGTTATAGCCTATTTCCGCAAAAAAAAAAAAAAATATGTGAAAAGATGTCGACAATACTTCATCAAACTCTCGTCCATTTTGGCCGCTGATATTACATGATAAAACGAATAATTTGAAAACAAAGTGTAAAGAAATGCAGTACTCCAAAATTTAAAAAAATATTTCTGAGAGAACCATTTTTTGTTGTACTGAAGATGATGTATACTTTTTTTTCGTTATTACGCCCCTTTCCAATCAGGGAGATTCTAAGGGCGGGATCAGTTCCGTTCCAACTATGGGTTCCACCCGCACCCGTGGAGGGGGCCAGATGGTGAAGGACGGGGATCACCGGGCCAGGCCCCGTATCCCGAAAAAAATCCGGGACCAGACCCGGGTCCTCCTACGTGGCTCGCCGACAACATTACCACTCGGCCATCCGGCCGCTATGGAGATATAGTTTTAATTTCTTTTTTTATACCAGTTTTATATTATTTGAAAAATTATTTAAATATAGTTTTTCAAAAAATAGTTTATTTTTCGCGTACCACCAGTGGTACGCGTACCATAGGTTGAGTACCTCTGCTATAGATTATTTATTGCTATATAATATTATATTTATTCAATAATAATCTAATTATAGTGAAGTTATATTTATAGACATAGTATAACTTCAATATAATTATAAAACAATAAACAGTAATTATGTTTATATGGTACATATTACTGTATATTAATTTATAAATAATTAAATAATTATAGTGTTATCCTTAATTGGATGAATTTATATTTTCTTCTAATGAATAACTTTTAATGATTTATGAATAATTTTATAAATAAATTTTATAGGGCTTGGGTGATTGTTTCTAGGAATTCAAATTAGGAAGAGTAAAATGCTAAATGCTCCTTGATCGGTTTTATTCGTAAACTTTTCTAACTTTATTTATTGAAATAAACGAATTAAATGTCTTATATGAATATATAATAATAATATAGATAAGTTAAATATATCTGGAAATTTTAATTAACATTTTTATAAAAAACATGCAAAAATTTTTAATAGTTTTAGACAAAATTTATATATTTTACGTGATAATTAAGTAATTTAGATTCTGTCATAACATTCAGAATTTGCGGAGTTAGCTTCAAATTAATTAGAATTAATTTTATTTTTATTTCCCGAAATTTTTCAAAATACATTATATTGAATTTACTACTCAGAAGCGTGAAATAAATTATGCATGCCAATAACCCGTATATGTTAGAGTTTTTATGTAATATCAAAGTAATGTAACAATTATCTGGGCAATCCTGGCATATAATATTCTGCTACTTACATATAAATATTAAACATGTATTTCATATTTTTACAATATTAAAGCCCATTAATATTAAAGAAAATCATTTAAATTATAAAACATTTTTAATTATCGTTAAGAGATTTTAAAAATGATAACTCATTATAGCATTATTTTTTGAAATACACTCAGCCCTGGATTTACACGGTAGATACGTTCCTGGAAAAATCGTGTAAACCGTTATGTATAGTTTTGCTAAATATAATTTCTAAGAATAAAATATAAAAGTAGTAAAGTTACTTTCATGAAAATTAATCTCCTCTTTGTGGGGAAAATAATAAAAATAATAATAATAATAAAATGAATGATTAATATTGATTTAAAGTTTGATTTCTTTCGGATGAATATTAAGATATTCTTTTATATTTATCGAGAAGCTGTTCGCGTATTTATAACCTTAAGGTTTATACGATAAGAAGTGCTTCAAGATTCTCAATCAAGTATCCATTATACGTTTCATCAGTCAAATTTAAAACTTTTTAAAAGGGGGAAAAAAGTTTGAATGATGGTTATGCCATTGAAAAATCATTATCGCTTCTATGAGTGAAACTTTTTAAAATATCGGATAATTGATACCGTTAACGGAAAAAATATTGTGTTGGTTTACAAAAAATATAAATATTTTGCTTGAGAATTTGTAAAATTTCGATTACTGAGTCAAGAAAAATTATCAAAAATTAATTTTGTCTATATGTAAAGTACTCGAATGGTGTTAGATGCAGGAAGAATTCTTTGCAAGATTTTTACAAAGTTCTTCAATTCGTTCTTCAGAGAATTATTGATGTCGAAGCTCAAATCGATTTTTATTCCAATTTTCGCAAAAAAAAAAAAAAAAAAAAATGGAACCTACGAACCTGTCGTCGGAACGACTTCCGGCTGCAAAAAAAAAAAAAAAAAAAAAAAAATGTGATGTCTTTTCGTTTCTTTCCAATAATAAACTACTACAGGAACAAAGTCGCAGATTTTTTATAGTTAAGTACATATCTATCGTTTTATATTCATATCATTGTTAATTAATGTGGAAATTATAGGATTATGATCAAAAATATAAATATACACATATATTAAATGAAAAAAAATCATTCAACAATTTTTTTTAGTTATCAAAGACTACCAAGTGTCACCAATGCAAGATCATAACTTTTATACTTCTTGAAAATTAATTTCGTTTATTATAAATATTTCAATAGCTTAAAAAAAATAATAATAATAATTGAAGGAAAATCGAAGTTTAAACAAGAAAAAAATTATTATTTTTTTCTTCCTGTAAATATATTTATACGATCATTAATTAACTCTGTATTGGAAAACGGATTTAAATTTTACATATTTGTACAGATTAAATTTTTTTTTTTTTTAATTATGAATTTGAAAACCGAAGAAAGTTTCGATGGGAAGAAAAAAAAATAATAATAATAATCAAAACTTCGGAATTTTCTTTAATTTTATCAGGAATTAAAAGAAAAATCTTGGATGGAATATTTTAATGAATGCACGAAGTCCAAATAATATTTTTCTTTTAATATAACAAATATCATTATTTAAAAATTGTATTTTATGAATAATAATGAAATTCTTCCTACTGATTATAAAATAGTCATCATTAAAAAAATCAGAAATTTTATTTTAAATCTGAAAAACTCAAATTTTTACAGAAAGAATAAGCGTATACAAGTGATAATTTTATCAATGAGATAATGAATTTTTGTACAGAAAAAGTGAAGATAAAGTTATTATCTGAATTTAATTATCATTTTTATAGTTAATTAAGTGTCAGGAAAGAAACGTAAAGGCAATACAGATAACATAATAGCTAATTATAATTTTATATTGGTCATAGAAATAACATTAACGCATCTTTATGATATGTTAAGTTGAAAGTATCCCTTAAATAGCTTATGAAAATATGTAATGAGGAATTTAATGCATTTACAACAATTAATATTAATGATAACTCATAAGCATTTTACAGTTTATTGTGTGAGAGAGATTCGTATCAGAACCAAGTTGATAGAAGTGTCGAGCAGGACAATTCATTGCTACATTTGTCCCATTCTATCGAGTAATATTTTGTTTATCAGATAAATTTGTGCAGATTATTAATCTCATGTTTTAAAAATTCATTACAGGATTAAAATCTAACGTATAAAGAAAAAATATTGAGTATTAGTTTGCGCTTAAGATTAAGAGGAATTAAATCATTAAAGATGAAAAATTTAACAGCTGAGGAGCAAAAAATAAGAAACATTTGGTCTTGTTTAACGTAATAAACAGAGGTTTAGATAAATAAAACATGTAGATGTATAATTAAAAATGTTACTAAGTAGATTAAGAACGTAAGTTGTTGAGCACACAAAGAAATCATAGTAATTACTGCGAGTTAAGGCAAATTTGGCGAATCCCTTAAGGAAGTAACACTTATTTAAGCAGATGTAGGATTATTTATATTTGGTTTTCCTTCTTTTTTTTATTATTAAAGTGTACGTAATACGGAAAATTCAGAATTAATGGTTAGAGATTTAGGAATAAATCTGTAATGATCTGTGTAACTACGTGAAAATTATTTATTCTTATGATTTTTTTTATTAAATTTATTATAAATAAATTGATTAAAATAATTTAGAGATTAGTAAGCTTTATGGGAATTTGTTAAAATGAGATATTATAAACAAACAGTGCACATAAATCGAAGTTAGTATCAATTGTATGGTTATGAAAAAATTGATCATAATTCTACTCATAAAACGTGTTTACAGAGAATAAATATAATATACATAGTTTAATTTAAACAAAAATTCAGTAAACAATCTATGTTAAGGATTCAAATCTATGAGAAATTACCTAAAGTATAAAGAAGAAAATTTACTTAAAATGAAGTGAACAATTTATGTTAAGGATTCAAATCTATGAGAAATTACCTAAAATATAAAGAAGAAAATTTGCATAAAATGAAAATAATTGAAGTATAAATGAAATTTTTAATATCATTGAAAAGAAAGCGTAATGAAAAGGATTCAGAAGTCGAAGAAGCATTAGATCAATGGATTTCTATAATAGATCCAGAAGTCGAAGAAGCATTAGATCAATGGATTTCTATAGTTAGCGGGCGAGGCGTGAATATCAGCGGCCTAGTATTGAAGAAGGAGATCGGTAAAAAACTAATAATTAGGTACCTATTTTAATAAATCATTAAAATAGGTAATTACTATTTTTTTACCTACAAATTACATATTTTAGAATTTATTACTACTTCAGTTTTTTTACCTATTATTTATTTGCCTACGAATTACATATTTTATTTTAGATTTTTGCCTATTATTTATTTTCCTACGAATTACATATTTTAGTTTAGAATTTATCATTACTTCGTTTAATTGGGACATCCGCTTAATTGGGACAAAATGGCTTGGCCCGATGTGTCCCAATTAAGCGGAACCCTGTTTATAATACTGCATAATAATTATTATTTAATTATAATTAATATTGTTAAGTACGAAATTTTACATTATTTTCATCCCTCCTGTTAATAATTTCTTATTGATGATTTATTGAAAATTAAAATTTTATAAATTGTTTCTCGAAATAAGCTTTAATAAATGCTGAAAAAACATGCTTATTCACATTAATGCCTCAACAGCCATCAATTCCTTCCTTGAAATGAGAAGACAGAATTTTTTGTTGAAAAAATATCGGATTCTGTTTTGCTTTTATGTCTTTATGATAAAATATTTTTTGTAGAATTGATATTTTCGTAGCTTAACTGATATTTTCAACAATTAATTAAAAATTTCTAGCCTCTATAATTTTTTGTACCTATCATAGAATGGTAATAATTGTTGGTTCTTTTTCTCGATTTTACGCATTCTACCTGAGAAACTATTAAGCTGTCAGAGCCATTTGAAATCCTACCACGAACTGGCCGCCTATATACGTGGTAGGATCGTTGGATAGATGAGGGGATGAAAATCGATGTATTTACATTACGTATATATTGTATTATAAATACGAACTCCTAAAAAACAGGATCTTCCAGATGAATTTAACAGTGTAACCTTGTTATTTCGAACCTCTCTATCTCGAAACCCTTGATATGTGGAAAAAAAAGTTTTTTCCGTGCACTTTCAGCATTAAACCAGCAAAAAACAGGATCTTCCAGATGAATTTAACAGTGTAACCTTGTTATTTCGAACCTCTCTATCTCGAAACCCTTGATATGTGGAAAAAAAAGTTTTTTCCGTGCACTTTCAGCATTATTAATGTAATTTCAATAGTTATCTCGAAGTATTTTCTTCAAAACCGTTGCTATCTCGAATTAGTTTATAATTTGGTGCTAGAGAAATAAAAATATTTACGAATTTTCCCTAGCTTTCGGAGTCTAAATAAAGGATTTAAATTTAGCAAAAGAACGTAAATGTGGACGTAAAGGAACGTAAAGGTTTTGGAGCCTGTGATAGGGTCTAAAGAATTAGAGCCTATCATAGGCTCCAAAACCTCAGGCACAGAATATTCCATGATTTGGCCTCCGCAGGTACAGAATATTTCATATAAAATGTAACGGTTTAACAAAAACTAACCTAACCAAAGAATGGACAATGCCACGTATCAGAAGTGTAGTTTTCGAAATTTCAAGAGACTATTGTGAAAAATTTTATCTTTTATATAAATATCATTACGAATATTTTCCGGAATATTTCATAATACAGGACAAATGATCGAAATCGGACTGTCCAGGGTAATCCGGTAGGATTTGTTGATTTATATTATAAAGACGAAAAAATAAAGCAATATTAGATTCCCGTTTCCTCGAATCTTATTTGCTCAATTTCCACTTGTCAAAGTTGTACTTATCTGATTCCCATTTTTCTGTTTCTCATTTGTCATAGACCTGCCCAGTGTACCTTATTTACATTACAGTGGCACCTTGGTTAACGACGGTAATCCGTTCCAGCGGAACCATTGTTAACCAAAGCCGTCGTTATCCAAAGCACGATTCCCCATAAGATTTAATTGAAAATTGATTAATTCGTTCTGTGCTCCTTCCCACAACCGTAGTAAATATTAAAAATGCAGATAAAACTCATTTAAAATGTCCTTTTCCATAACCATAGTAAATATTAAAAATGCAGATAAAACTCATTTGAAATGTCCTTAAAATATATGGAAAATATCATTTATTTATTATATTTGCTACAAAAAAATTCAAATATTAAAAATGCAGATAAAACTCATTTAAAATGTCCTAAAAATATGGAATATGTATTTTGTTATTATATTTGCTACAAAACGAACTCGTAAACACTGATTAGAAGCTTATAGATTCAACAATTATTATACAAATCGTAAACACTGATTAGCAGCTTATAGATTCAACAATTATTATACAGATGATAAATACTGATTAGCATCTTATAGATTCAACGATTATTATATAGATAAGAGTTGATTTTGCCTTTTGATGGCGAACGAATAGTGACACGCACTTGCCGATTTATTGTCTATATGAACTGTAGAATAGACTTTTTTCTTCTTCTAATGGAATCCAAAACTGCGAAATCACACCGCTCGCAGGTGTCAAATAATATATAACACAAATAAACAATTGAATTAGACATTGCTCGCAGAATTTAAAATAATAATCGTCTAGAAATTATCTTTAAGAAATAAAAACTAGTGAACTGTTGCACGTCTCTTTTTAATTAATTAAATAATTTGTTTTCATTATTATATGTTAATTATCATTTACAAGTTAGTTAAATATATTTTAATATGATTATAATTTTATTAATTTTAATAATGATACTGTCGGATTTGAATTGATCGTTAAAAAAATAACGATTGACTGAGCTAAATTGAATTGATTGTTAAAAAAATAACGATTGACTGAGCTAATTAATCACGTGATGCGATGACGAGCTTTTTTACAGAGCTCTATTTTGTCGGAAGTTCGTTTTTACAGAGCTCTATTTTGTTGGAAGTTCACATAATCAGTTGTTAACCAAAGCCTGCGTCGTTAACTAAGGAGGCGTTAACCAAAGCATGCGTCGTTAACCAAAACAATTTTCCTTTCATAAAGTTGTCGTTAACCAAAGCCGTCGTTATCCAAAGCCGCCATTAACCAAGGTATATACCACTGTATTCGATTTCTAGTTTCCTAAATCTAACAATATCAAATATAAATTAAAATCAGAACATGTTTTTATTATTATTATTTTTTAATTTTGACTTAATTAATCTTAATTCAACAGAACTTATAAATTTAGCTGACAAAATATGAATCATAGAATAATTCTATAAATTGCTAATAAATACTCTTAAAAATTTTACTCTTTAAGAATTCGAAATTTGTCAATTTCGAGTTTTTTTTGTACTTATTTATCTCTCAAAATAATTTCATTATTTTCCAAATAGAAATTTCAATAGTTATGTATTTATTGAATTATATTTAAATGTTGCAAATATAATAATTTTTACAAAAATTAAAATTTCTTATTATAATGATAACGAGAAACATTTAGGATATGTGTATATAGATGCATTGAGCTTGCGTAGAAAATAATTAACTTAATTTGTGACAATTATTAAATCGGATTCAAGTAGACCAAACTATGGGTCGCGTGATTTTTATTTATTTATATTCATATATTCAATTACGAAAATGAGTCTTAACTGATGAATATTTAAATGTGTTGTTATGTATTTCTACAAATAATTTTAATCCAGACACTGAAAAACTTACAATGTAAAACAACTATATTTAAATATTACCAATACTTTTATTGACAAATATACTGTTTGTTTTATTAAATTATTTTCCTTGTAGTGGTCAAATAGTTTTTAACTTGGATTTAACTCTCAACGGAAATTTTGGTCATACTGTATCTATATTCGGAAATTTACCTACATGCAAATAATATTCGGGTTACTGAGGATCGAGCAAGTGACATTCTGGCAAACACGAATACGCTTTGAAACAGTATTACAAATGCATCTTCATTGTTTCATTGTATGTATATTTCCTAACTTGATTACATGTACGCCTATATATGCTGCTGACATAGGCATCGACTACACGGGGGAAACAAGGCAGTCGCTCTCGTGGAAATTTGAACACAGGGCAAAAGTACTTTTTGTTATTTTTTATTTAACAATGCAAAAATAATCATAAATTCAAATAATCATTAATATCAAAATGACAGTTTATTTTCATTTACTTTTTTGTGAAAAGATATATAAATATAGTATTTGGATATTGATAACATTTGCTCCATGACAAAAATTAAAAATCGTCGCCGCTGGCTTTCAAACAATTATTTTTTATGAGCTAACATTAATTTAATATTTTTCATCATAGCCTATATATAACGAAGAAAATTATAAAATTTATAAATAATATAAATGTATTTGATTTAAATATCAATAACTCAAATAAATATTTCAAAAATTCTATACTATATTTAAAAATTTATTTAAAATATAATTGTTTATTTTGAATCTGTTTATTAAAGCAATATTTTTCAATCAATTACTTTTTACAAATTTTTAAAACTATATTCATATGTTTTGCGTATTTAAAATTGGAAAACTGAATTATAAAAATAGACCTTTTAATAGCATTTGATTACAATATTTATTTATTTTATTGCATTTAATTTAATAAATGTACGGATTATTTAGTGAATATTGTACTATATTAAGATTTATTATATTTTCAATGTTAAAGGTTTAATTAAATATATAGTACCGTATTCTTACTTCTCCTTATAAAAATTTTATACTTTTTTTTATACAGTATTTCTTTTATTCAAAATCGTTAGTTGTTACAGAAGAAAAACCGATTGTTTTAGAAATATAGAATTTAAGTTTTATAAATTTGTGAATAACTAGAAAATTTTTCGTGTATAAAATAATATGTATCCTCCAAAATATATTTAATAATTTTTCTTTTTTTATTTCGAACATTAATATTTAGGTCAATAACAAATAATTCAGTTTTGTTTTAATTTTGGAAAATATATAGGTTAATTTTCTGCAATTGTTATTTTTATTTATAAAAATAATAGGAGTGACGCCAATATAATAGCGATGAAAATAAGAATTAGCTTCATTATAATAGCAAAACTGATCTTTCCACGTGATATTATTGTATCTAAAGATAATAGCGATGACGTCAAATGACGCATAAAAGCAACTTTTCCTATTGGGTGAAATTTCGGAAGCAAACCTCCGACGATTCCTAAAGAACATCCGCCTAGCAATCCGTAGAAAAACATTGTTTTAATTCGCATCCTATGTCACTAGTGTGCCATTAGATTTATTTTTCAAACTTTATTTCTCTTACCATTGAAAAAGATCGAGGACACCGGTTGGTAACATTTGTTAATGACCGTTTGACCTTGGCTATGATAATCCGCTGCCCTGACGTTGTAAATAGTCGGAACAAGTCCATTGACGTATCGATGAAGTGAAGATAGAAACGAAGGATATATTTCCAATGAATAGTGTTTATATTCAGTTATTGTCTGTATAATGGTTGCCAATGTTGGTTATAATTTATACAAGAAAAATATGGTGCCATTAACTAGCATTGATGATTATGGAGAAGCAAGCAGCGATGATTTGAGTAGCGATTGGGAAACGGAAGAATTCGAAAATACATCCAAGGTTAGAAAGGTCGATATTATTTTATATATATTTTTTTAATTAAATAAATTTTGTAAGTTTTATACAATATTAAATAGTATAATTTATCAACGGAAAACTTATATTAATTTGTATTCAAAAGAAGTTGCATTTATAAATACTGTACAGTACAGGAAATAGCAAGGTAATTCTAGTTCTATGGTTAAGCCAGATCTATGTTGATAGGCCAGATATATAACTATTCATAAACTGGGTGCGGCGCGCTTTTAAACTTTCTGCACTGCATGTAAATGTAATACTGGATTAAAATATAAATAAAATAAAATAAATTTAATTTTGATTTGATTTAAATGTTTTTATATAATAGATAATGCATAATAAAATATTACAGTACCTTATTCAAAACTATACTTGTTCCACCTGGATTATTGCCTTTACTTAATATTATAAATTTAACTATTAAATGATTTTAATTGTCTAATTCTGTATATTCAAATTTTTTTAAGTATGAATTTTAAATTTATTTTTAACAATTTTTCCGGAATCGATTTGCGCCATTAAAAAATGACTGAAAATAGAATGTAATCAGTCAGTTTTAATAATAAAATTATTATTATTAAAGAAACCCTCAACAAGTTATGATAACTAGTCTATTTAATATAAAGTATCATTAAATGAATTTGATATGATACTTTTCAGTTTTATCCCTTTATTCACTCCTAATATATTGTAAATAAAGTTGAATACTGTATTTGTAAAATGTATAAATAAATAGAAATTTTTTCGAGCAGATAATTATTATAAAATAATAATTATATTTAAATGCTTTTGATATGTTTAGATTATTTATAAAAATTATTATTGATATATATTTATAATATTATATTTTATTGATATTAACAATTTATAAAAATGACTGTTTCATATATTGTATATTTTATACTATAAACAATATATAGCATACCATATAGATTTATGGTATAAAATATACATGAGAAAGTGATTTTAGAGCAAATATAATTATTTTAAAAAATTACTGTAGTTGTATTTGATTTGTTAAAAACTATTTTAAAATTATTTAAATTTAAATACATATATAATATTTTAATCTTATATATTATAAATCTGGAAATGAAAAATTACAATCTCCTTTAAATTCTATTAATGTTTTAATTGAAAGTTATATATAAAGTATTTTATAAGTTTCCTGAAGTATTATATCATATTTTATGATAAAGAATAAAATTAAAGCTATATATATTTTTGTTTTGAAAATAAATATCTTAAAGGATTAAATCAGGGATATGCGACAGGTAGATAGCAATCCTCTAATAATGCAGTTATGTCCATCGATATTTTATGAAATAAAAGCAGTTCAAATGCCAATGAATTATAATACTGAACATCTTTCATCATTGTTTATTCAGTTTATAAATTTCATTATTAGTATAGTCTATCACAGATATCAAATGTAGTATTATTTTATTCAAATCATTATAATACTGTATTACATTGATTTAATGAAAATATTGGAATATGCAAAAATTTTGTGACTCCCTTCTGATCATTGTCTTCTAATGTCTTATTATCTAGTCTTATGATGTGGTCCTATTCATGATTCAGTCTTCGAATTCAGTCTCTGCTTTTGATCTAGTCTTTTAATATGATCCCATAAATAAATAAGGTGTGAATCCTTTTCTTAAGTGATTTAATGAGAGAAGAAATGTCTTGTTCGAACAAAATAGGATTTTTATCCTTCTTGTGTTTTTTGTCTAAATTATATCACAAATAATATAATCTACCGTATTTTACAGTGCATATATTGATGAATAAGTAGTTTTGACTTCCATATTTTTAAATTAATAGAAATTTCTTCATTGCATTCATTAATATTTTCGTTTAATGTATTTTTTTATATTTTAATCATTCTAAAATAATTTCAAGAATAAAAATAAATGCTTTATGTTTAAATATTTTGAGATATGTATGTTTTATCATTAAAAAGATAATTTTATTTTGATATAAATTAAACATCGTATTATTTTTATAAACAGTATTGAATTTTTTAGAGACAATAATTGTTGAATATTTTCAGAGCATGTAATATATCTCTTGACGTAATAGATAATTCTGTCGTTTCCTTTAATTTCGCTATGTATTCTTTTATCTTCCTTTTTTGATAAGAAATCATTTTGTAACCTTTGAACCATACAAATATCCTGAACCACTTTTATATTGGTATTTAATTAATCTGCTATTTCATTATTTGTTGCAATTCATGGATATAAGATACTGTACAATATAAATATATAAAAATTAAATTATATTTTTATGTTATATTAAAATTTATAATTTGTTATTTATTGTTACAATGATATCAAAACAATTTATCTAAATTAAATTTATAGTTTAATTATAATTCAGAAATTTTTGTTTCTCTTGATATTAATAACAAATTATTGTAATTTATCATTAATAAGCAACACACTTTAATTTTTTTGTTATTTTATTAATGATCTGTTAGTTAATATCTCATGAAATAATTAAGACTGTAATTCGTGTGAAAAACCGATATCTGAATTAAAGATTGTAATAAGAATAACGGAAGAAATGTATTAATAATTTTGTAAAATATATAAAAAATATTGTGAACCTGTCTTAGGTTTGTTATATTATCATACAATGAACGTGATTAGAATTCATTATTTGATATTCTGTATGGATAGATATTAGACTTTTTAGGATAGAGATGAGAATGAATTAAAAATACGATTGTCATTTTTTATAATAAATTTTAAATTTTATTTATTTATTTTTTATAATGTCACTCTCATATTTATTCTGAAAATAATAAAATAATACAGTATTAGCATTAAGGTTTTATCAATTCATTTAATCGAGATAATTTAATGGAACGATATTATTTAAGTTTTTTCTTTTTTAAAATCTAATTTGCCATAAAACTATATTTTCACATTATTAAGAAAAGTTTTTTTTTCAGTTAATTAGTTATAAATTATATAAGTCATATAATTATAATGTTCTGAAGGACACCACAATTAATGAATTAGCCAAGTTCAGTTTGATGAGGATAAAAGCAATTGCTTTATATTAATTTCATTCATGAAGTAAAGAATGCTTAAAAATAATGTAATTTAGTTTAATTACTCAGCAAAAATTACACAATAAGTTTGAATATTTAATATTTTTTCAGCTATATTTTAATTTTTATATAGATTATGCATCTATTTTCAAACTGAAGATAAATTTTTATTATACTGTGTAATATTATTCCTTAAACAATATAAGTAGTTTTAGTAATTTAAGTATAGTGTAAGTTAATTAACACAATGATATTGTTATATTTAGAATCAATACCTAATTTAGTTTAACATAATCGTAATAAGCTTATCTAACAAGATGAACCTATACTCTTATATCGGATATTAAAGAATTTTTTTTAAATCTCAATTGACTTCCCGAATACAATCAGTCAATCCCAAATGAGTTTTCTTTCCTGTTGTTTCATCCTGAAACTAATATTGCTATCCCGATAACTAATAGGAAATCATTTGTATTTTTTATTTAATATAGTATTTAAATTTGATGATAAAAGACTTTATTAATTTTATCAGTTTTAAATTTGAAATTAAATTGGTAATTTTCAAAATAAACGTTAATTAAGAATGACCAGGTGTTTTATTCTCGTTTGAGTTTGCATCTTATAAAGATGTTCCAGGGACAAATGCAAATACAATACAATAATTGCAAAAATAAAACTACTTGTCGACATGATGATGCAGATTTTGATATGCTATATAACTTGTTTTCTGACAGTAGTATTATTTGTTTCTTATCAAGTTATTGATCTTATTTAAATTTATTTTTGTGTTTTGAAACGATTAAAATAAGCAATAGAATAATTGGAACTCTTATTAAGTTTTTTTTACGATAATAAATCAAGTTTTTAAGAAAGTGCTTTTAGTTTTTATGCTAATTATCATAATTTATAATTTAATAAATCATAAATAAAAATATAATAAAAATGTCATTTTTAATTTTCATTGTGAGGAATGCTCATATTTTATTCTATTTTAATAGCGTTACATCGTAATCCGTTTTAAAAAGTTATGTAAATTAGCTAATTTATTTTGAATTGTGTTAAAAAATTTTGAAATAGTGTCATCATCAAATTAAATCTTAAAAAAATTTTAAATAAATTTTGTGGAATTGTGTTATACTTGCTATGCCTGTTAATGCTTTTATATTTCGAGGCCAAATATTTCCAGAAGATAATTACTTGACGTCAAAATGTTGCTTAGTACTCATTGACGTCATTTATTCTCTTCTACTGCTAAAAGACCACGCCATTCATCACTTGTGCAATGTGAATTAAATCTAGCTTATAAGTAGCTACTCATCGACGTCCAAGTGTTCTTCAAACGATTATTTTAAGCGATAAATAATTTTTTTTAGTCGGATTGTTTTAATTAAACCTAAAAATAAACAGTTTGTTGCTGTAGATTTGTATTAAAACGATGTAATTTTTTACAATGGAAACTGCAACTAATTTATACTTCCTAATATTAGTATCAAATACAGTATAAATAAAATCCATTCTGGTAAAGAAATGAATTCTAAACTAAAACATAATACAGTATACAGTACTTATAAGACTAAATAAAATAATACTATATACCAGGGGTGGGCAAACCGTGGCCCTCGGAACTACTTAATGCGGCCCTCCAACTAATAGCTATAACGCGAAAAATTTTATTGATAAATAAAATCAATACAAAAAAATATCAAATCTGTTCCATATCTCAGTAATATAGTTCATGTAATTTCTAGAAAAGCAATAAGTAATAATTCATTTGGTAAACTGTAATGTTATTACAGTGTAGATGTTATTATATTTCTTATAAAAAATAGATTTGATTAACCATTAACCAGAATAAATATAAGAAATCGGTTGCAAAATACATTCGAAATCAAATAAAATCGTTTTGTCGATCTATCAACTCAATACCTTTCGTAATTTCACGGTGTTTATATTTAATATTTGTGCAATTTCCTAAACAGGTATGTTTTAATTATTGTTTCAAATTTAAAATGATTAAATTATAATTTTAATATATAATTTAAAAGAATTTCGACCCTGCCGAGCTTCTCTGAAAATGGTGTTTCACTTTTTTCGGACTGCTGGCATTATTCCAACCCATGATTCATATAACGGCCAATGAACGCTGATCTACTAAGAAAATTGGCTTAATTTTAACATGTCACATTTTTATAATATCTTAGTCAACAAATGCACCCCTTAAGATCTTCCTATTTTGGCTACATAATTTTCTAAGAGAATTTTATCACCTCAGACAGTTATTAGGTGAATGCGTGATTTTGAGAGTTTTTTGCTATTTTGTTTAACGCCGCTCTCCAATCAGGTAGATTACTAAAGAGCAGGATCACTTCCAACCATGGGCTACACCCACATCCGTGGAGGGGGTCAGATGGTGAAGGATAGGGATCGCTGGGAAAGTGCGGCCCTAACTATATTTCATTGATGCAGTATGGCCCTTTCTCCCAAAAGTTTGCCCACTCTTGCTATATACTATACTATATTATTTATTTAATTAACAATGAATTTTTTTATATTTATTTCTAATGATATAAATACAACATATTAAAATATTGCATACTGTATTTGAGGGCTGAAATTAATATTTTTTAACTTTTATTGTTATTACAGTACTGTATTTTGTTATTACTACGTTATTTCTAATTAAAACTTTAATTTCAGAAAATATTTAAAACTTTTAAATTATAAATTTTGCATTATTATTATTTATATCTAAATAATACTAAACTCATTAAGATACAAAGAAATATATTAAAGAAATATTTTCTATTTTTCTCCTGATCTGAAGAATCTGAATAGTTAAAAATAATAATAAATATTCAAATTCTTAATTATGATCCTTATGAAGTACTCAAAAAAAAAACTTGATATTGCTGTTTATAATGAACATGGCCTGCAAATACATCAATAGATAAATTCAATAAAATTTTGAGGAAGTGGATCAGATTTCTTTTTTAAACTGATTACAATTAAAATTCTTTTAATTATAGATAGATAAATATTGCCTAGCAAAGACAATTTTAATAACCATTATGGTAGGATTCTAATATGACTGCCTCGAGTTTTCGCATCAGACCTTAGTGCGACGCGTCGCGTTATATCGCGTCTTAATGCCTGTAGTTTTTTCGTGCTCGATGAAGCAGATTTTAATATCATTTAATATGTGCGCGCAGCGCCGCGAAAACGCGAGGCAGTTAAACTAGAATCTTACCAATATTACTGTACATACATTTAATATTAAATTAAACATAAATATTTTTGAATTGTAGAAAAATGGAGTTGGAACATACATAACTTTTTTCGTGTTTAATATACAACTCTACTGTGAAACTGAAACAATTCAGAATACTGTCAATAAATTAAATAAAAACCCTTCGTCTTTAATAAACAACTCTACTGTGAAACTGAAACAATTCAGAATACTGTCAATAAATTAAATAAAAACCCTTAGTTGATTTATATAACTCTTAATAATAGAGAATAATGATAGAGTTATAATCATATACAAATATTTTCTGTGTATTATATACAACTCCTTGTATATAAAACAGAATTAATCACACTGTCAATAAGTTCCATAAGGCAAAATGTAAGCTACCTGCTGGTGGAAGATGTATCGCATCGCATTCAGCAGCGCGGCGTCGCGTAGATAGCAGACTTTTGTACATCTGCCATGGCATGAATCTTTAAACCAAAGCTTCGTTTCAGTCGATCTCTAGGCCTATATCATATTCCGGGGAACGCATGTATATCTTTATTAAAAAATCCTGTATATAGGGCGACGCTGCGACCGAATGCGACGCGAAACGTCTGCCGCAAGCAGGGTAATCTACGTAATAATTCTTTGTTTGTTTGTAGAACTATTGTTAATATTTGATCTTACTTGAAAAAAAACAATAAATTGTAGAGAATGAACTGTGAAAAGATCTCCGAATCTCCTGTTTATCCGTATTTTTCTAGTCTATTGGTATTTCTTTCTGTTCTTGCCGATGGCAGATTTCTGTGTTTCAGAAGCTAAACTGGAGTCGTCATGTTTCCTTGTCAGATGCTGCTCACTCGCACATCAAAAAACTCTGAGGCAGAACTCGGGTCCAGAATTTCGACAAAGAAATGCGCTACCAGAATTTAGGCTGACCACATGTCTGAATAATTAAAATCACGTTCTAATTAAGATTTTAAAATATAGCATTATTTAAATTCTCGAATGCAATCAATTGTTAGAATTAACTTCACATGCATTTAAATTTTACTGGGTATTTTTAAACACGTGACTTCGATTTAAACGTCTGTCGTAACAAATGACGTCGCGTGAAAATATGTCATCCTCGTTTAAATTCCCAGTTAATTTGAACTTTTTGGACATTTTTTAATTGGATACTTTTTCTTTCAAATCGATGACTTGATTTTGAATACCTTTTTTCGCTAAAACGATTGGACGAATTCTAACCACGTGTTACACCTCTGCATTCATTTAAATTTTATTGGACGATTTTTTCGTGACGCAAAAAAAGCGTCACTGCTATTTAAATTTTCTGTAAAGCAAAGGAGTAATTTTTATCCACGTGATTAAGATTAATGTCAAAAATTTTCAGCTTCCAAGTCGTAAAAAAATTAAAAATTATACTTTGTTCTTAATAAAGATTTATTGGAAGAAAGAAAAAATAAATTACTTAATTTAAAAAAAAATTCACTGTCGTAGTAGCATTAATATATTAATCATTCCGTGTTTTTTGCTTTAGCAAATTTCTCTGGAAGCTGCAAAAATCGATCTTTAATTGATGTTAATTCTTTAAACAAATCAAAAACTGATTAGTTAGCAGTTATTATTTATTACCATCTTACAGGATATTGGGGTAATTTATGAGATTCGCTTATAAAATTTTATCGCAGACAAATTTTTATTGAGTGTTTTCTTTCATTTATCTCCATCGCTGTTGTCATGGAGACTAAGAGGACGTCTTATTTACATCGGGGTATTGCCAGTTTAATAGGATAAAACTTTAATCTTTGATTATTTAGACAGATATAATGAAATAAGAGATAATAATCTTTTGTTATTTTTGTCGAAATATTAATAAAATATTTACATAAATGACATTTATTGAATTTTTATGACTGTTATAATTTTTCATTAGTGTTTGCGTAATCGCTTCTCTTTTTATTTTTACACTCTCATTTTTTTTAACTGTGGAAAATGGCGATTTGGTTATTTTGTTTTATTTTTATTATAAATAAATAACATTTATTGAATTTTTATGACTGTTATAATTTTTCATTAGTGTTGGCGTAATCGCTTCTCTTTTTATTTTTACTCTCTCATTTTTTTTAACTGTGGAAAATGGCGATTTGGTTATTTTGTTTTATTTTTATTACTTTCGCTATTTAAAAGTAATTTTTATGCCGTTTTTTAAATCGGTGTCAAGCGACGGAAAGCTTCCTTGTTTGTTTTGCTATTGAATTTCACTTTTTGTTTTTAATTTATTTAATAGAAGAAGGAAAAATAGAAGAAAGAAGAAGATAATAGAAGAAGGAATAATAGAAGGAGGATAATAGAAGACTAATAGAAGGAGGGATGAATAATAAAAGGAAGGGTAGGATAATAGAAGAAAGAATAATAATAGAAGGACGTGAAGGATAATAGAAGAAAGATGAAGATAATAGAAGAATCATAGAAGGAAGGGAAGGATAATAGAAGAAAGATGAAAATAATAGAAAAATCATAGAAGAAGGAAGAATAATATAAGAAGAATCATAGAAAAAGGATAATAGAAGAATCAAAGAAGGAAGGGAAGGATAATAGAAGAAAGGAGAATAATAGAAGGAAGTGAAGGATAATAGAAGAAAGGAGGAAGAATAAAATAAGAAGAATCATAGAAAGAGGATAATAGAAGAATCTTAGAAGGAAAGGAAGGATAATAGAAGAAGGAAAAATATTATAAGAAGATAGAAGGAAGATGATAGAATAAACTCATAGAAAGAGGATAATAGAAGAATCTTAGAAGGAAAAGAAGGATAATAGAAGAAGGAAAAATATTATAAGAAGATAGAAGGAAGATGATAGAATAAACAAGAAGAATTGAAGTTTGCACATTTTTTATGTTACATGTATACCTGTATATCTAGTGAAGTTTCTGCTGATTTTTTTAATACCAACATAATTAGACTAATTAGCAATTACTTGTTTAAGGAAAGTCTATTTTTTTTTTTAATTTATAACTTAGTTAAAATCTGTTCGTTGCATCTTTACAATCTATTTTTAGTCTGCATTTTTTCTTGAAAAAAGTAAGCTAATCTTGCTGATATAAAAATAAAATCTGCATTTTGAAATTAACTAATTATAGACTAATCAAAAGTTGATTAAAAATAATATAGTAATTAACATGTAAGTAATAGCATAGAATGGTTTCCTTATAACTTTACACTCCGAAGTAAAGTAAGACTTTCATGATCTGGCTGTTTGTCTGTCTTCCACTAATAACTTTTGAATTGATTGGTAAAATTTTATGAAATTCACTAAACTCTCTATTTCGTAGCTTCAACCGTTTAAAAATGGCAAACAATCATATATATAAGATAATACTTTTACTATTTTTTGAAGTTCGTCAGATGTGTCATGCCATTGAACATGATTTATTTCTGCATTTTTAATCATTCCAAGATAGCGAACATATAGAGAAAGTAATAGATCTTTCTAGAATTACTTTTTATATATAGCTTTTAAGATAAGCTATCATTTTCTTGTGTAACTTAAGTTTTTTCTTCTCTTAGCTTCGTTTGCTGGCTGTTTGTTCAGAGAATGAAAAGTTTACTTATTACGAAACCTATCTTAAAATCAGTTTGTTTAATGTAACTTTATATCTTTCCAAAGTTTCTATAGGAACTGTTTGTATAGTGTAATTGAAACATTACTAAAGACATTTTCGTAACAAATACTTACAAATGAAAACTATAATATTGATCCAGAAGACGAAAATAAGTGTTTTATGTACCAATGATAATTCAAATATTCCTTTTACAAATCACTCACATTAGCAAAACTAAATAAAAGATATTTAAATATAAATTTTTATAAAATATAGGGGAAGGTGAGGTCAAACCGGATACTCCTGTACCTCCGTGATGACTGCTGTAATTTAGCAGCAAACTCACAAACTACTACCTAACAACGATTATGCCAGTAGGAACTGGATTGGAGATGACGGTGCATGCTACTTGTTTTGCTAAGATGCTTTAAAGGTTTTGTGCTGAAATATTTTAACATATATCACTTTGCAGTGTCATATACACGAAGAATCATTATCAATAAATATACTTCTGTATTCATTAACTTTTAAAAAAATATTTTGACACATTAAGCAATATTTTACCGCATCACTGAATGTAGATATGCCATTTTTATTAATATATGTCAAAACCGGGTAACATCCATACTTCAGTACCCGGTATCCCAGAAAAAAATAAGAAAGCTTCTAAATTAAACATTTTTAAAACCACAAAAGTCAGCAAACACAAAAAGGAAAAGCATAAAAGCAAAGGGAAAAAAATGAAGAAAAGAAGGTTAAGAAAATTGAAAATACAGAATCGTCCGTAGAGGAGTATGAAAATACTGAAGCCTGCATATTTTGTTGAACTATATGCACATTCCAAATCAAAGAAAGGATAGATCCAGTGTTGCTCGTGTGAAAGGGGGAAAAGCATAAAAGCAAAGGGAAAAAAATGAAGGAAAGAAGGTTAAGAAAATTGAAAATACAGAATCGTCGTAGAGGAGTATGAAAATACTGAAGCCTGCATATTTTGTTACGAACTATATGCACATTCCAAATCAAAGAAAGGATAGATCCAGTGTTGCTCGTGTGAAAGGTGAGCCCATGTGACTTGTTCAAATACAGAGGAATAGGACCACACATTTATGTGGCTTTTGTTGCTAAAATAACAAAAATACTGTTTTTTTTTTTAATTTTTGTAAATAAAAATTTTGAAAATGTGGACTGTTACATGTATTCCAATGGGTACCCGGTTTTGCCCAATTCATGAGGCAAAACCGGGTATTTGCACTTTATTAAAAACTCCCCCAACTAAGAAATAATTTTACCCCACCTTCCCCTATCACAAGAATAAAAATTCGTATTCTGGAAAATATCCTTGAGAAATTTAAAAACTTTTGCTTCATCAGTGCAATACCCATTCAGAAAGTTTTGCTTCAATATATCATATTGGATGCGTTGGTATAAATGTAGACAACAATCCTAGGCCATGTAGACGATTTAACTTGTTCTTTAAAATGACCAGTGCCGTTCGATTTAGCATGATTGCGACTCTGAGTCAACTGTTTTTTTTTTTAATTTTTGTAAATAAAAATTTTGAAAATGTGGACTGTTACATGTATTCCAATGGGTACCCGGTTTTGCCCCATTCATGAGGCAAAACCGGGTATTTGCACTTTATTAAAAACTCCCCCAACTAAGAAATAAACACACTTTTGACATAAAACCCATAGTTCCTGAAATATTAATAACTATTGAATCCTATTAACATAATTTCAAACTTTTTTCTGTCCAAATAAAGAAAAAAACGTGACTTCAAAGTTAAGGTATCCGGTTTTGCCCCACCTTCCTCTACTGATAACAGGGAAGTTCTGGAACGAACTAATAGTTGCTCTCTAAATGTGATAACGTATATTTATGTTATAGATACCACTGAAGATGATAATATATATATTATATATCATAAAACTCATAAAATTCTATTAAATAATTTCGTAATTATTACAGTGAAACCTCAGACGACTGAACGTCCGCCATTTTAAACGTATTAATTGACAGTTAATTAATTCTAACTTCGATATTTTCTTTAATGTCGTGATCATTCTGTTAATTTGATGAAATTCGATCAAACAGTTTGACAGTTATTGGGGAGAAACCTTTGAAATTTGAGCTCTTTTTAAATGTTAAGATTGTGCCATCTCTGGCATCTTCGGCGAATTGTTTGCTGAATTTCATAAAAAAATCTAATAAATAAATCGATATATATATATTAAGAGAGTATTTCAGAAGTTTCAACATCCATCATTTTTAAATAGTTGAAGCCAGACTATTAAATCATGCAGCATAGAAATTACTTTTAATGGTATTGCATCGTTAATAAATTTAAAGCGACCAGATGTCCCGGATTTTGAGCCTTTCCCGGATTGTCCCTTTTTTCTACTTATAAATACAGTCAAACCCCGATAAGACGCCACCATCTGTTCGACGACGATTTTGGCGGCTGATCGAGGTTGGCGGTTTATCGAAAACACGTGTAGTATAGAAATGAAAATGAACTACGAATTTATATTTAGCATTCAAACTTAACATTTCTAAAAAACTATACTTTGGCGTATAGTATACGTACTATATAGAAAACATGTCCAGCTGCTGTTCTGATCCTCTACTTTGAGTTCTCTGTAAAAGACAATGTACACAGCTTATTGTACAGTATCCTTATTTGCTCTGTACGCAATAAACGATTGAAATGATCTCGTTCTTACTATCTTAAATTTTCTACAACCTAGATGTGACCAGACTTAGAGACACATGATTAACATTTAACTCCATCTCTCCCATCCGCTGGTTACAAACGAATCAAGAGAGCTTTTAATACTGTACCTACAGTACTGATGAACTTCGGGATGTAAGTCACCTTATATGCCCCTGACTGGATTAACGAGAATAAATATAATACTGAAAGGAATATTTGTTTAGATGTTTCTACTAGCGGATGGCGTCTTATCGAGGTTGCCTATTTCATTAACATAGGGAAGATCCGTTCCGTCAAATTTCTTGGCGGTCAGCGAGGGTGATGGCTTAACGGGGGGCGTCTTTTCGGAGTTTGACTGTAGTTTATATTAAAAAAATTTTTTTTAATGATTAACTAGATTTAATTTTAAAAAATTAGGTTCTGAAGTATACATAGAATATGGTCACCAAAATATAACCTATATGGATTTTATTATTTTTTCTTCAGATTGATGAATTAGTCTGAAGAAAAAGTAATAAAAGTAATAGTAAAATATATTGCTTTATGTTTATCTCTTCCTGTTTTTTTTCAATATTTTAATAATTTATTTTTTTTCATTGTTTTCCAAAACAAAAATTTCATTTTTTTTTTTCTAAAAAGACATTTTTGGATTTTATCCAACTCTACACACTATACCCCTACGTGCCCCCCAATATCTAGATCGTCTCGGGTTGAAGTTCAGAAAATCTGGTCGCTTTAATAAATTTCATGAAAATATACTATAGAAAATTAGTTCAAAAGTTAATAATGGAGACTGACAGATGACAGACAACAGCATGATGAGCTAAGTTCAACTTTGGAAAGTAGACTAAAAAGATAAAGGTACTCTACAAATATTGTTACGGGAATATAAACATAAATGATCTTGCAATAGAATTATCGCGTCTAAGTGTATAATAGACAGCTTCAGCAAGGCGTTGACGCGAACGTAAATAATAATAAATAAATAAAAAAGAATAACGTCATTGAGTTCACGTTCCACGCGTGCGTTTGTAGAAGAAATCTGCTTCAGCAAATCGTTACTTCCCTTAACTTCCCTAGAGAGCGTTACATGTATATGACATCATATTCGTTTAATACGTTTGCGCAGAACACGAACATCCGGGTCCGTGGCAGGTTGATTTGCTTTCTCTATTTTATCAAAATCACTTCGATAGAATTGATTGATTCGAATTAGAAAAAAAATATTTAGATTAAATAAAAATGAAATAAAGATTTTCCATTCAGTGTAAAGAATCCAGAAATCATGCGTAAAAATATGGTGTAAAAGTAGGTCTTCAAGTTATGATTTTTAACGTTTTTAATACAAAATTTAATTATTATATCATAGATACAAGTCTAAGGAACGTGCATACTAAAAGATATGGCATTATATTTAGTCGTTTAGTCACTATAAACATAGGTAATCTCCAACGTGAACCTTCCTGCCTAAGAGTCAATTTTCCATTTTCGACGTGTAGAACGCAAACGAATGACGTCAATATAGAATGTTTTCTTAACTCACGTTTGGACTTGAAGACTAGAGAGCTTCAGCAAGACGTTGACATGAACGTAAACGCAAAGAAAAATGACGTCATTGAGTTTACGTTCCATGCGTGCGTTTGTAGAAGAAATCTGGTTCAGCAAGTCGTTACTTCCCTTAACTTCCCTAGAGAGCGTCACATGTATATGACATCATATTCGTTTAATACGCTTGCGTAGAACACGAACATCCGAGTCCGTGGCTGGTTGATTCGATTTTGTTTTTCAAAATCACTTCGAACTAGAAAAAATATTTAGATTAAATAAAAATAAAACAAAGCTTTTCCGCTTAGTGTGAGGTATCCAATAATCACGCCTAAAAATATGATATAAAAGTAACTCTTCAAGTTAGGATTTTTAACCGTTTTTAACACAAAATTTAATTATTATAGCATAGATACAAGTCTAAGGAATGTGCATACAAAAATATATGGAATTATATTTAGTCGTATAGTCACTATAAATATAGTTAATCATCAACGTGAACCTTTCTGCCTAAGCGTCGAATTTGCCATTTTCGACGTGTAAAACGCAAACGAATGATGTAATATAGAATCTTTCCTTAACTCACGTTTCGACGTGAAGAACTCTTTAGAGACGATTCGAAATGACGCCATGATTTCGTCATTCCAGCAATCTACGTCATTCTCTTTCTAAATGTTCATGTTGCTGAAACTGTCTAATATCTTTAACAAAATTAAAATGCATTTTATTTATTTCAGTTTTTATTACTTAATCTTATTACTGCATTAATTATCATTCAATCTAGCGTATCTTCACAAGAATGCTGAGTGGAAACGTGGGCTGTTTGAACAGTTATCGAGAAGATAGTTTAAAGTAAATGATAATGTCATAAATAGTCAAGTTATTACGTAAATAAATGAAATATTTATCATATATATATCAATGGCAAACATGAATATATATATATATATATATTCATATTTGCTATTGATTGAAAATACCGATATAAGGAACTTGTTTACTTCAGAGCTTTTACTAAAGAATTCCATATGTATTTGCTTTCAGATGCAATCGAATTTTAGCAAAACTCTGCGCCACCAGTATTATATCTCAGTTCTGTAACTTTAAAATGCACTTTCCTTTTTTATATACATATTCTACTTTGCTGTAAACAAAATTTTAAAATTAGAATTTAAGAAAGCAGCGAGTAGCAAATGAATAAAAAAAAAGAAAATGCCATCTAAGTTTCATCACTTTGTTTCAGTAACGAATACAAGAGATGACGAAGCGAAATTAAGTTAATAATTGTTAATTTTATTACTTCCAAATTCAATTGACAACTTATTAATTTGAATTGCTAACTATTACTAGATGACAAATACCGAGCATCACTAAATATCGAGTAAGTGAAGCAAAGGTGTGTGAACGTGAAATAAAATTACGACAATTAATTGAGCAACGATCCCAGAATTACGAATGTCAAACACGAGGCAAAAATGGATTTTTAAAACAGTAACGTCGACAGCGATGAACAAGTAAATTTACTTTTATGAGCAATTAAACGAGGAACATCCATAAATACTTGTTTTGACAGCTGAAAAATGGAAAACCGTTCCTCTATTGATCTCAGAATACTTTTTCTGTAAAGCAGTAATGCGTGGCGAGATAATTAAAATTTAAATAACAATTGTGTGAGTCTACTAAAGTTAACACAATTCGGTTGAGGTGCATGAAATAATTATCGAAATTTGGTTAATTGCAATTGTTCCGAATTCAGTTCGCAGTTTATTAATTTAATTGTTTAACGTCTATTGTTATGAGGTTTGCATCTATTCAAAGTTTTCAGAAATATGCATTTCACGCGAGTTTATAATTCTGAAGATAATTTGACTGTTAGTGCTAATTATGATAGTTTTATTTTAAAACTATGGAACTTAAATTAAGAATCTTTCTGTTCATCTGATTGCTGTGTAGGCGATACGCAACTATAGTACGTGAAGTATCATCATGGTTATCAGAGAGGGGCCTCAATATGTTATAAAAATATATATTTAATATATTTTATACCGCTCGAGCTTCAGTGTTTGTTTGCAAATTTTTTTAAAGGGCCTGAATAATATTAGTTGCCCTGAGCCTTGCATTTTTCTTTGAAAGTCCCTAAGTAGCATAGATATAGCAATGCTTTTAATCACTGAACCTCACGCACTTTATACCGCTCGAGCTTCAGTGTTTGTTTGCCAATTTTTTTGAAGGGCCTGAATAATATTAGTTGCCCTGAGCCTTGCATTTTTCTCTGAAAGTCCCTAAGTAGCATAGATATAGCAATGCTTTTAATCACTGAACCTCACGCACTTTATCATACATTTGTAGGGAAATTCTGTGAATATTTAAGCTTATTTGTCATCAACATAGAGAAAAAAAAATAATATTATGTATAAGTTAGTTATATTGTCCAGAAGTATAGGAGAAACACTGTCCCCTTACAAAAAAACAGCAGTTGAAATGAAGTTACCATTTCCAAATTTACATTTTTCTTCAATACCGGTTGCAAAGTGTATTCTCCATTCTGTATTACTTCACTCTTGGCGATACTTCATCGATTCTTATCACCTTAATGTTATCTTCGTATATCTTTTCTTCTTAAAGAAAAAAATATAGCCCTGTTAAAAATAGGACACCACTCCACTCAAAAAAAAAGTATAATACCATAAAGCATTGGTATGTTTTTCATAAAATCGATAGTTGCGATAAGTAAAATAGAAAAAAGTCAGCAGTAATCCTGCACATCTGCCAATAATCCGATCATATCTCGTATGGAAGTGATGTTACCGTATAAAACCGTGTAACAGCTCGCTGCGGTATTTGTGGATTTCGTGTAAAATGGATTTTTCACGGTGCATCTTGTCTTTTAATGAACGACGGTTGGTATCTTGCGTTATAAAGGAACCTTTTCCTGTTGAATATTTCAGTTTTTAAACACGACGTTCCTTTGAAATTTTAGATAAATAACGTAGTTTTATGAGATCAAAATGGCACAATTCTGTTTCCATGCAGTACGGTGACACGTGATGTCATTAGAGAGGATCTGAGTTAAAGTTTCTTATCGTAAATCATTTTTTTCTTTCGTTTTTTTCAAACCTCAGGGAGTTGACAACTGGTAGAATGGAACATGACAATTTATAACAATTATTGTTGAGATTAAATGTCGGAAATATAGACTACCAATAACTTTTATGTGGCTTTGAACTATTTGACGTATAGAAACTTTCATTGTGCTAGTTTCATCAATCACGGACCTGGCAGTTTGAATTCTCAGGTGGATGATCTTTTGAATAATGCGGAAACTATGCAGATCTTGACAAGTGCGAAATGTGGACATAAATCATAATGCTGAACATCATTTCTCTCGAATTAGTTTGGTCTGAGTTTAATAATGAAGCAGAAAATGGAGAGTTGATTAATTTCTTAGAAGAATACTGCAAATCGTTTCTTATAAATTTCAAAATCGTATCAGTCTGGTAAACATGTTTATAAAAGTTCTGCAATTTATTTTCTTTATGAGAAATGACTGTATAATTTGTATATCCGTTTAAAAAAAGCCATTTACGAAATAATTCTACTTTTTAAGTGATGCAATTTTTGCATAATATTGCAGAAAAAAGTCAAAATTTAGCGAGATTAACATATTTTGGTAATTAAAAGTTTATGAACTTAAAATTCATAAATATAAAAGCTGAATAATTAATATTTGCAGATGGATAGTCTGCAAATATAATTTTAAACAACCTTTAAATATTTCATATTTGCTTATTATTATTAGATTTATGATTATAAAGGATCAAATTCCTTTAAAATTTTCATATTTGTGCTTATTTACCGAGATTTATGATTATAAATGAAAATTCATTATATAAATCAAGTGATTTATACTGTATAATGAATTTTCTTTTATAAATCAATAGTCCTTTATAATCATTTTGAATCTTTTGATTGATATAAATGAGTCAAAAGATTCAAAATGATTATAAAGGATTATTGATTTATAAAGGAAAATCCATTATATAGTATAAATCACTTGATTTAGAATAGAAAAGAAGATAAATCATTATAAATAAATAAATCATCATTCATTATATAAATAAATCATATGATATATACTGTTTAATGAATTTTCCTTTATAAATCAATAATCCTTTAGTCAAAAGTTTCAAAATGGTTATAAAGGATTATTGATTTATAAAGGAAAATTCATTAAACAGTATAGTCACTTGATTTATATAATGAATTTTCCTTTATAATCATAAATGCCGTAAATAAACATTTTGAATCTTTTGATTGATATATTGAATAGATTAATCAAAAGATTCAAGATGCTTGTTTACGAGATTTATAATTATAAAGGAAAATTCATTGCAGAAATCAAGCGATTATACTGTTTAATGAATTTTTTCCTTTATAAATCAATAATCCTTTAGTCAAAAGATTCAAAATGATTATAAAGGATTATTGATTTATAAAGGAAAATTCATTATACAGTATAGTCTCTTGATTTATATAATGAATTTTCCTTTATAATCGTAAATCCCATAAATAAGCATTTTGAATCTTTTGATTGGTATATTGAATAGATTAATCAAAAGATGTAAAATGCTTATTTACGAGATTTATGTATATAAAGGAAAATTCATTATATAAATCAAGATACTATACCTTATAATGAATTTTCCTTTATAAATCAATAATCTATTATAATCATTTTGAATCTTTTGACTAATCTATATCAGTCAAAAGATTCAAAAATTTTTTCTACATTTGTTCTTTCATGTTTTAATTTATTATAAAAGTATAAAACTATCTCCACTGATGAGAACGTTTTTGTCATTCTCAATATTGCAGAGTGCAACTTTGTAACAATGCTACATAAATGGGTTAATGCAGTTCGTCACGATTATACAAATCATGAATGATTTCGTGATCGTGCATGTCGTGACGTCATTGCTAACTTACCAACTCATTCATTTGTGGTTGAAAGATAGAGAAAGAGTGTAAGATAGATTTTGGTCAATCGATTCTTTTCCTTCTCCCCGAATCCCCGAAGGATAAAAGACTGAAAACTGACGTTATAAACTGCTCTTCTACGACATCATCAATCACGTGTTCATCCGTGTCTCGTGAGAATAAGAGCAAAGTGGTAGATCAGTTTACACGTTATCATCGTATTGTGTGAACACAATTAAAAACACTAATTATTAATACTTTTAAGATTAATTGTTTTATTGCTTACATGATTTATATAAAAAATACTACTACAAATAATCGAATTATGATTAAGTACATTTAAATGTCATTAAATTAAGCATACATAAATTTAAAACATTTTATTATATACTCAAATAATTTTACTTTTTAAATATATAGGAATTTTGACATGCATGTAATACTCTGAATCTCTAGTGTATTCTAATCTAGTGTGTTACAGGCTCCAGTGTATTCTAATTTAGTCTGTTGAAGATACTCGAGTACTGTATGCAGTACAATATTATAATCTATTTCAGACGCTATTGTATTCTAATCTAGTGTGTTACAGGCTCCAGTGTATTCTAATTTAGTCTGTTGAAGATACTCGAGTACTGTATGCAGTACAATATTATAATCTATTTCAGACGCTATTGTATTCTAATCTAGTGTGTTACAGGCTCCAGTGTATTCTAATTTAGTCTGTTGAAGATACTCGAGTACTGTATGCAGTACAATATTATAATCTATTTCAGACGCTATTGTATTCTAATCTAGTGTGTTACAGGCTCCAGTGTATTCTAATTTAGTCTGTTGAAGATACTCGAGTACTGTATGCAGTACAATATTATAATCTATTTCAGACGCTATTGTATTCTAATCTAGTGTGTTACAGGCTCCAGTGTATTCTAATTTAGTCTGTTGAAGATACTCGAGTACTGTATGCAGTACAATATTATAATCTATTTCAGACGCTATTGTATTCTAATCTAGTGTGTTACAGGCTCCAGTGTATTCTAATTTAGTCTGTTGAAGATACTCGAGTACTGTATGCAGTACAATATTATAATCTATTTCAGACGCTATTGTATTCTAATCTAGTGTGTTACAGGCTCCAGTGTATTCTAATTTAGTCTGTTGAAGATACTCGAGTACTGTATGCAGTACAATATTATAATCTATTTCAGACGCTATTGTATTCTAATCTAGTGTGTTACAGGCTCCAGTGTATTCTAATTTAGTCTGTTGAAGATACTCGAGTACTGTATGCAGTACAATATTATAATCTATTTCAGACGCTATTGTATTCTAATCTATTGTGTTTCAGACTCAAGTATATTCAGATACAAGTATACAGTATTTTAATTTGTCGTGTTATAGGCTCAACTATATTCTAATCTGTTGTGTTACAAGTTCCAGTGTATTCTAACTTAGTCTGTTAAAGACTGGAGTATTGTATACAGTACAGTATTATAATCTATTTCAGATTCTATTGTACTCTAATCTATTGTATTAAGGATTATTGATTTATAAAGGAAAAAATTCATTAAACAGTATAATCGCTTGATTTCTGCAATGAATTTTCCTTTATAATTATAAATCTCGTAAACAAGCATCTTGAATCTTTTGATTAATCTATTCAATATATCAATCAAAAGATTCAAAATGTTTATTTACGGCATTTATGATTATAAAGGAAAATTCATTATATAAATCAAGTGACTATACTGTTTAATGAATTTTCCTTTATAAATCAATAATCCTTTATAACCATTTTGAATCTTTTGACTAAAGGATTATTGATTTATAAAGGAAAATTCATTAAACAGTATATATCATATGATTTATTTATATAATGAATGATGATTTATTTATTTATAATGATTTATCTTCTTTTCTATTCTAAATCAAGTGATTTATACTATATAATGGATTTTCCTTTATAAATCAATAATCCTTTATAATCATTTTGAATCATTTGACTCATACAGTATAGTCTCTTGATTTATATAATGAATTTTCCTTTATAATCGTAAATCCCATAAATAAGCATTTTGAATCTTTTGATTGGTATATTGAATAGATTAATCAAAAGATGTAAAATGCTTATTTACGAGATTTATGATTATAAAGGAAAATTCATTATATAAATCAAGATACTATACCTTATAATGAATTTTCCTTTATAAATCAATAATCCTTTATAATCATTTTGAATCTTTTGACTAATCTATATCAGTCAAAAGATTCAAAAATTTTTTCTACATTAGTTCTTTCATGTTTTAATTTATTATAAAAGTATAAAACTATCTCCACTGATGAGAACGTTTTTGTCATTCTCAATATTGCAGAGTGCAACTTTGTAACAATGCTACATAAATGGGTTAATGCAGTTCGTCACGATTATACAAATCATGAATGATTTCGTGATCGTGCATGTCGTGACGTCATTGCTAACTTACCAACTCATTCATTTGTGGTTGAAAGATAGAGAAAGAGTGTAAGATAGATTTTGGTCAATCGATTCTTTTCCCTCTCCCCGAATCCCCGAAGGATAAAAGACTGAAAACTGACGTTATAAACTGCTCTTCTACGACATCATCAATCACGTGTTCATCCGTGTCTCGTGAGAATAAGAGCAAAGTGGTAGATCAGTTTACACGTTATCATCGTATTGTGTGAACACAATTAAAAACACTAATTATTAATACTTTTAAGATTAATTGTTTTATTGCTTACATGATTTATATAAAAAATACTACTACAAATAATCGAATTATGATTAAGTACATTTAAATGTCATTAAATTAAGCATACATAAATTTAAAACATTTTATTATATACTCAAATAATTTTACTTTTTAAATATATAAGAATTTTGACATGCATGTAATACTCTGAATCTCTAGTGTATTCTAATCTAGTGTGTTACAGGCTCCAGTGTATTCTAATTTAGTCTGTTGAAGATACTCGAGTACTGTATGCAGTACAATATTATAATCTATTTCAGACGCTATTGTATTCTAATCTATTGTGTTACAGGCTCCAGTGTATTCTAATTTAGTCTGTTGAAGATACTCGAGTACTGTATGCAGTACAATATTATAATCTATTTCAGACGCTATTGTATTCTAATCTATTGTGTTTCAGACACAAGTATATTCAGATACAAGTATACAGTATTTTAATTTGTCGTGTTATAGACTCAACTATATTCTAATCTGTTGTGTTACAAGTTCCAGTGTATTCTAATTTAGTCTGTTAAAGACTGGAGTACTGTATACAGTACAGTATTATAATCTATTTCAGATTCTATTGTACTCTAATCTATTGTATTTCAGACGCAAGTATATTCTAATCTATTGTGTATCAGATACAAGTGTACACTATTTTAATCTGTCGGTTTACAGAATCCAACGTATTTTAATTTATTGTGTCACAGGCTCAAGTATATTTTAATCTATTATATTATAGGCTCAACTATATTCTAATCTATCGTGTTACAGGCTCTAGTGTATTGTAATCTACTGTGTTATGTTGTAACATAATACAATAGATTACTGTCCTGTTACTATAAATTAAACTTCAGCTTTTACAGTATTTAAATGTAATTATTCAAGCTGTAGTATATAATTCACACTTTAATAGTTAATCATAGAAACATTAAAAATACTTTTATAGTTAATATACAATATTTAATTCTATCTCGATAATTAAAAAAGCAAAAAAATTCGGAATTTAAACTGATTATTAATTTATAAAACAATAGGTAGCCTTTTCTCTTCTATTGAATTACTCTGATGTTTCATGTTCTAGAACTTTTCTAACTGTTAGTAAGTGAAGAAAAATTTCTTTATTGGACATTTGATAGATTACAAAACAATTTTTTGTCTTTTCATAGCAAAAACTGATAGATGCAAGCAACAGTACTTGTTAGCTGTTTTAAGCTAACAAGTACTGTTTACAAATTATTTAAAGATGCGTATAATGTCTGTAAACATTCAAAATATTATTTTAAAATTATGATAATGAATAATTGAATTTTTTAATCAGAAATTATATTGATTAAAATAGCAAAAAATAAAAAATAAAACCAGCTATATAGTTGTTTTAATATGTTTTCGTAGAATGAGTTCTTATAATCAATTATTGATTTAATGACAAAAGCACGTAAGTTGAAAAAAAAACAATAAAAAACAATCAATGCAAATTGCTTTTTTTTCCTTGCAAGGGATAGATAAATTTACAAATTAGATGTCCTATAAACAATTTTAACACCGTAATTTAGTAAAAATTGTAAAATAATATCTGATTTTTAATCGAAAAAATTGCATAAATAACTAAATTCAAACGATTTTTAAACACAAAAAATACGCCTCTAAATCAATAAAATAGAAAAAAAACAACGAACTTCACGTTAATAAATCTAAATTCTAAATGAGAAATTTTAATTTCATTGTTTAAACAGAACAAAAATCACGAAATAATTGTTTATTATTGCATCGATATGACGTAACAGTACCTTTATTTTTATATACTAGTACAGTATTCATCTAATTTTGTAGTTGTTTATATTTTATACTGCGTGTTTCTTTTTGACAGAAAACATTTTGATTTTGTAAACTACATTTATTGAATTTTCTTGGGGAATTCTGTACGAAAACATCATAACAATAATAATAATAACAATAAAATAAATCATCGTTTCTTTGTATTTTTATTACACTGAACATTTGGCAATTTATGTGGATATGAAAATTTATCATTTTAGTTGCATAATAGCGAGAAAGACGAGACATGAAATATAGTAAATATTACTTATTTCTTGGTTGAAATATTGCTATATTATATATAATTATAAACTAAACATTTGTGAAATTTGATATAATATTCTCCTTTTAAACTGTTGCAGATATTTTATATGAAATCATCAAGCATTAAGTATACAATGCTCGAGGCTGTATCACTCTCCTTAAAATCTGCGAGTGTAAAGCAGGAGAAACACAAAAGCAAAAACCTTTTGTAAGTAAAATATTGATTTTTAAATTTAATATACTACTGAGAAAATGGTGCCTCTAGAAACGTTATGAGTTATTAACTAAATATGTAAACTTTCAGAATAATGTTGATTTTTTTTTAACTTTCACGTAAAAATTAGACTACTTTCGACTGACTAATTTTGAAAATAAAATTACTGATCTCTCTGAACTCTACGAGATATTAGATAAATTAAATTTATTTCGCAGACTAAATAATTATCATACGTAATTACCATCTAGCATAGCCTATTGATTGTTAACCTTTACGTAAACACATTAGCAATAAACATTATTAATTATGTTATTATGCATATAGTTGATAGAAACCATATATTTTAGAGGCATAACTCATTTTTAGTCTCTTTTGGACATCATAACCTTAATATAGTTTCTTGTAAAATCCGTGATGTTATCACCGCCATGTTTTATTAATGAGTCTCTTATTAATAATTAATGAAAGCTATAAACAATTCTTTATACAATGTAAACCTGCGAAGTAAATGTTAATAAACTCATAAAAAAAATGTTTAAATCAATTTCATCATAACGATCGATGATGCATAAAAATAACGGTTATTATCCAATTGAATTAAGCTTAAGCAAACAATTCTATAGATGAAAATTGTATAAGATACTGTGCAAATATAAATAATTCTATTCACTTTAATAGCGAAGAGGAGGAATTTAATTATGTTTTCTTCTTACAATTCCATAGAAAACAAAATCCATAAGTTTTGTGAGACAAGAACACTAAGATTTACTCAATTAATAAAGTAAACAATAAAAATTGCAGAAAAACTAAAATGTATCTCCAAGTTATGATTTAACGAAAGCAAAAATAATAATATTCATAATTAAATTATTATTATTATTATTATTATCAGAAAAGAAAACAAAACTCAGTAATTAATTCAAAGATATAAAGTGTGAAAAAACTGTTTCCATTCTGAAATGAAATAAAACAGCATACAGTAAGACCTCGTTTAACGCGGGAGATACGTTCTAACAAAATCAAGCGCTAAATGAAACAGCGTTAAACGAGGCCTTCTTAACACGTGAGTAATGGAGATAAGTGAAATAGCACAGTGAATTAAAAATATATATGTATTATTATTGTATTACATTAATTATAGACATTTTTATTGCTAATATCGATTTGCTGTTGTATTACATTAATTATAGACATTTTTATTGCTAATATCGATTTGTATAGTATTACATTAATTATAGACATTTTTTATTGCTAATATTGATTTGTATATTACATTAATTATAGACATTTTTTATTGCTAATATCGATTTGTATTACATATATTATTACTATTATATTACATTAATTATAGACATTTTTATTGCTAATATCGATTTGTATTCAAGAATATTCGAGTAAATAATTTTTATTTGTGATGAGAAAGGTTCTTCCTTATTTGAAACTTTTTGTTTTTTTTCGTTAATTAAGAATTCATCTAACGTCGTTTGCCTTTTCCTCTTTTGTTCAGCAAGCAATTGTCGTTTGCCGGACATCGCAATCCATGACACTTCGTCTTGCCTTTGAACTTCTATTAAAATTTGAATCATTTTGTATAAACTGATCCATAAGTTTCGTAATAGTGGCTACACTTATTTTGAGAAAATCCGTTGAAAGTTCCTTTTGCTCTTCATTTTCAGAAATACAAACTTCCTCGTCTTCGTGCTATTTCGGATTTATGTGAGTATAACGGTTGGAAAAACCGCGCCAAAATGAATCAAAACAAAAAATACTAAATTCGAAAAAACAGCGTTAAACGGGGTCTTACTGTATATATTTTATATGTCTGTCAGTAGGATCTATCTGACATAAATATTGTAGGATTAGAATAAACTTCACATACTATGTATAAAAACTTATTTACATAAACAAACTAGAGAATTCTACTTGTTAAAAGTTGTCGATATGGAATTGAATCTGTCTGTATGTCTGCTTGTTCAACTCTATATCTCGAGTAATTATTTATCCAGTTCACAAATGTTATTGATGTTCACTGGATAATTGTTTTTGGTTAAAATAACCGAAATCGTATCATTATTATGCTAGTAATAACGATTAATCAAATTAATGATCGTTTTAGATTTAGAAAAAAAAAATAGCTGTAAAGGTTAATTATGTAAAGAGTCACGTGAAATATTTTATTTCCCTTACCTATCTTCTTTTTAAATATGTATATCTCGAGTAATTATTTACCCAGTTCACAAATGTTAAATAACCGAAATCGTATCATTATTATGCTAGTAATAACGATTAATCAAATTAATGATCGTTTTAGATTTTTTAAAAAAATAGCTGTAAAGGCTAATTATGTAAAGAGTCACGTGAAATATTTTATTTCCCTTACCTATCTTCTTTTTAAATAAATCTGCAATTTATGGTAGAAATTTCATTTAATATATTTAAATATTAAATGAATAATTAAAAAAATTAATTGGTCATTACTTCTAGCAAACTAAATTAAATGATAAGAAGTAGCGTGTAATTTGGCTAATTTTATACAAAATTCTTTTGAATAATTTTGATTTCGTATAAAAAAAAATAACTATCTCCTGCAACATTTTTAGGATAGAAATATTATCTATGAATTTATGCACGTTGAGAGAGACAGCTTAGTTCACAACCGAATTAGTTATACATGCTAACATATAGAAAATTAGGAGTTCATATATTTGTAATTAATTTTAATTATTATTATTTTAATCACTGCCTTTTCTAACCCAATGAAGTTTCCATTTTATTGAGCTAGAAAATAATTGCAGCATATCAGTTTATATACGAATATGACTAAAAATGTCCATATTAAACATGATACTTACGATAATTACAAAATAACAGAAAATATTTTTGTTTGCATTAATTCTTGTCATTGTTTATACTCAGTACTTGCACTTTAGAAAACACAAATTTTGGCCAAAACTTTAATTATTTTTCAAGTTTTTTTTTTTGTTATAGGGAGCAAAACATACAAGAAAAATTTTACAGCCTTTACAATACCAAAAAATTCAAACGCTCTCACCAAACTGACATTATTACTTTTTATTAAACAGACAGGAATGTAGATTAATCGAAAACAGAACTATATATTAAAATTAATATCGATAGTTTCGTATAAACTATTTGTTTCGAATCCTAATTAGATATTGTCACGAAAATTTTCTAATTTTATCCCATTACGCTCTGGTAACTATAGTAAATCAACCTAACTTAATCCAACTCACCGAATTTATATATAAAATAAAAATTTATTAACCGTTTCCAATCTCTAAAGATTTTTGTACTCGTTCACGATTGATTCTTCTTCTGCTTCTAATTCAGTCTAGTAATACCCAACTGAATTCTTCCTTAAGCATTTCTTGTATTGTAACCAGTAATCTTATAATGCCAGCATAAGTTGATGCCATAGGTTAAATCGAAGGCTGGATAGAGAAAAGTAAAATTTTCAAATGTAGAAATTTATTATTTAAATTTTTCACTGGAATATCTTCTTTAATTTATATACTTATAAATATTCTTTCATAAATTAAAAATTTCGCCATCGTAAATATCGTACAATCAACAAATATAAAATTTAAATTTGTCTGATTGTTTTATTCTTATTTTTGATTAATCGCTTCGCTCGTTCTGCATTTTTAACAAAAAGAAAACTCGATATATTTAAAAGAACAAATTATTTAAAATGCAATACTTATTAATATATTTATTTTCTGTACAGATTAAAGTCACTACAAGAATATTAAGTACGTACTGCGTTTATAAGATTATTTTTATTTGTAGCTTAAGTCAAAACGGAACAAATGATTTGTTGTATTATTAGAGATGATGTTATCTACTTCTTTTTAATTCATTAAGCTTCATTTTTATGGCTGCTCTTCTGAGAAGTGCGTATTATGTCTCCTAACCGTATTAAAAATTTAAATGTTATACTCCACAGAATGAGATTATTCCTTAAGTTTAGAATTTAATTCATTTTACGCTCTTGAATATTTAATAATTTGATTTCAGATAAGCGATATCTACTCTGATTTTTCTTTATAATAATAAAAAACGTTTTCAGAATGCAAATTTTAATAATAATATCTGTTGGGATGATCATATCATTTTGTTTCTTATAAAATATATATTTACAGAATGCATATTCAATATTTTATTTTTTTCATTCTTATAAATAAAACAATAAAATATAGAATATGAAAATTTTTAATTCTGTAAATCGATATATATACATATTTTTTTCAGAATTTAAAGAATATTTCTGTATAGAACTCGCCAACATTTTCAGGTATAGAAAACTTTTTTATATATTTTTTTATATGCACTGTAATATTAGGTACTATATGCTGAATACCTATTCATCTGCAATAGTGAACTCATAACAATGAGACTTTTCATGCAAAATATAAGGTTTCCATACATAAAATAAACTACCAAAAAAAATGAAATAGGTTTTTCTTACCAACATTTTCACAGTGAGACTTTTCATGCAAATTATGGAAGAGTTTCCATATTGTAAAATAAATTATCTAAAAAATGAAACAATTTGTCTTACCAACATTTTCACAGTGAGACTTTTCATGCAAATTATGGAAGAGTTTCCATATTGTAAAATAAATTATCTAAAAAATGAAACAATTTGTCTTACCAACATTTTCACAGTGAGATTTTTCATGCAAAGTATGGAAGAGTTTCCATACATAAAATAAGTTATCTAAAAAATGAAACAATTTGTCTTACCAACATTTTCACAGTGAGATTTTTCATGCAAAGTATGGAAGAGTTTCCATACATAGAATAAACTAACTAAAAAACTGAAACAATTTTTTTTCTTACCATGCTGCATGCAAGAATGACTTTTACACATTCCGAATTAAAACTTTTTCATTATGCACCTGCATTTTTTTAATTTTAAGCATGTAGATGAAATTAAAAAATAACTGCTAATTTTTTCTGATTTTTTAGTCAAAATTCAAACAAAAAAAAATATTGAAATTAATTCATATAATTCAAAACTTTCATATACTGTACAGTATTTATTCTAAGAATATTTAATGAAGAAAAAATATTTTTAATAAAAGTAAATCCCAAATCTTATTTTCTTAATTCAATATTAAAATATTAGAACAGAATTAATTCCCTTTATTAAAAATGACTGAAGACTTTAATCTCTTATCAGATGATGATAATAATAATAAATTTAAATTGAAAACGATGTAATCCTATTATAATTAATTAAGTTTTTTTTTTACTCTTTTAATAATCGGATAAAAAATTTTAAAAGACCATTTGCGGATTTCAACAATAAATTAATTAAAATTAAAATAATTTTATAAAATCTTCCTATAGTATCAATATTAAATTAATTTTTTTTTACAGTATACGAGTAGGACGTTTCGAGCGGAAAAAATATGGCGAACAGCATGTGGTGCCATCTGTCCTTAAGAAAAATTACTAGATCAGAGTGGATAATGCAGTCGTCCTTCTCAAAACTTCTATTTTTAGAACTTCAAACCACAATCGAAAGGTAAAGCTATTTCGATTTGTTAGAGAGTCGTCCATTCGAATAATCCCTGGAGTGTCAGCCAAGCTTTGCCTTCCATCACGACCGTAAAGGAATTGAACGTTATTTACGAAAGTGTGTTCCCTTGTAAAATTCTACATTTTACATTGAATTTTTCAGATTTTTACTATATGCCAGAACTTCATTTATTTTTTCAACCATTAATTTTTTTTCACCTTCAATTATTAAGTATATATTCACTTAACCTTTCAATAAAACAGATTTAATATTTTTGATTTATTGATATACATGATTTTGATTGATACTATACATTAGAGGAAGTATTAAACATTTATTCATATCTGATGTATATCTTGATGTATGATATACTTGGGATTTGCCTAAGATTTTAGATTTGATCGAGAAAAATACATTTAAGATCGAGATGTTATAACCAAGTTTCAGTTTGTTGTAACATCTGCGAATGATCGTAACAACTTGCAATAACTTCAGGCAAACTTCATCAGCATTAATAAGCGAATTGTTTTGAGGGATAGGTAGATACATTTATCTCGATATTCCTCTCGAAACAAGAAGCTGAAAGTTTAATATATTTCCATACTAGCCTCGGTGTACAAATTTTTTTTTTTGTTTTAGTTTGTTGTAGTAAAAAACTGTAATAAATATCTTCAGGATAGAAAGATTTTTATAAACATTTCAGTGTATATTAGCCTCGGTGTACAAATATTTTTTTGTTTTAGTTTGTTGTAATAAAAAACTGTAATAAATATCTTCAGGATAGAAAGATTTTTATAAACATTTCAGTGTATGCATAATAAATACGATATTATATAGTGGTTATTGTTTACAGTTTTAAAAAAAATCTAATTTTTATTTTTTATTTTAAAGATTTTCTATAAAATAGATACAGTAGTAGTTATATAATGGTTATTGTTTACAATTTTAAAAAAATCTAATTTTTATTTTTTATTTTAAAGATTTTCTATAAAATAGATACAGTAGTAAATATTACAGATACAGTAATATATAATGCACAAATTTTAATTTCTTTTTTATAAGATAGACTGAAAAATTTTTTTTATTTTACCTTATAATTGTATGCAACACCTTGGTTTATCAGTGATGTATTATGCGTAAATTCACTATTTGCATAATAAAATTTGTTTTTTACACCACAAAATCGATAAACTCTGAAAATCTGAAGATTGAAGTGTACTGTATGCTTTTATTTATATATTTCTCTCTAATTTTTATGTAATCAAATATCATTATTTTTACACTGAAACTTGTATTTAATGTTTTAGTATTTTCCAAACAATCCCATATAATTAATTTTTAATAATTTTTGTTATTTATAAATCACTGCTTTCAGCTAAATAAAGTATAAATAAATAAAAATAAAACATTATATATTGATTGTCTATGACACAAACATTACATCACAAGTGACAGATGCAAGACAATCAGATTGCTTTACACAGGTTTTACAATACCAGTATTAATCAAAACCCAGTTATGTCTGCTGTAATTTTTTCTTTCATGTAAGATGCATGTGTCTAAAGAACGAGTTACATTCTACCAACAACAAAAAAGTCTACTATGAAAATATTAATTTTACAATATTATTATTTATATATAACACAAGTGGAGTTAACCATGAGATATGTCATTGTGTAGTATTAATAAAATCGATCGTATTACATAGATCATTTTGCAAGCAAGATGCTAATGAGATATAATTATTGAACCACTTACAATCGACAGACTCTACCTGAATTAAACAATGAAAAACAGAAATTCTACAGATGCAATGCATCATTTTGGTAATCCTGTTTGCAGATTGGCGTGCATATCTCATATAATATTAAATTTAAGCATGCAATATATTAGCATAAAGTGATAAATTAAAAATGAATAAAATAGTCTAGACCACACTTTATAGTATACTTATTACACTATCTATTTTTAAACAACTTAACTTTTAACTGCTTAAACTCCAAATATATAAGTACTTTTCCAACTAGCACTTTTTGCAGTAAAGATTAATCATATATTTATTAACATAAATGTACAAACGTTGTCGGTGTTCCTACGCCCTCTTCAGGTAAATGTAACTGAAGAGGACATAGGAACACCGAAAACGTTTGTACATTTATGTTAATAAGTATATGATTAATCTTTACTGCAAAAAGTGCTAGTTGGAAGAGTATTTATATATTTGGAGTTGCCCTCTTCAGGTACATTTACCTGAAGAGGGCGTAGGAACACCGAAAACGTTTGTACATTTATGTTAATAAATATATGATTAATCTTTACTGCAAAAAGTGCTAGTTGGAAAAGTATTTATACTATCTATTTTATAGAAAATCTTTAAAACAAAAAATAAAAACTAGATTTTTTTTGAAAACTGTAAACAATAACCATCATATAACATCGTATTTATTATGCATACACTGAAAAATACTTCTATCTTGAAGATATTATTACAGTTTTCTTATTACAACAAACTAAACTTCTTTAGTGTATATCTGAATACCGTTTTCAGTTTTTTGATGCATTGGGGGAAATTTAATTTTCTCTCTCCTCTGGAACGAAAAATAAAAAAAAATTTAGAAGATTAAATGTGGCGTCATCATTTTTTACATGATTTACTTGTTTTAAACTTCTTCGATATTACAGATTGATCTCAATATAAACGTCAGTCTTTTGTCATATAGTTGTTTGACAACTGTGCTTATGATTGTTTTTTTGTTCTTGTTTTCCCTTCTTTATTAAAGCAAGATGTTTCTTGTTCTTTTATATAAGAAGATAGTGTGCTCATATATCCACTGTGTTATTTATAAAATTGTGTCAATATTATGTAACGATTAAATCGTAAATAACAAGAATAAAGAATTATTAACTTATCACGCTTGATATTTCGAATTATTCTATTCATAAAAATATTTTATTGAAGGAAATAATAAACAAAATTAAATTCTTCTCGAAGAAAAGAAATAAATATTATTCGTATTTCGAGAAGGGGGTTAAATATATAAAAACATCACTGTGCCAAGTTGATAGTGAGAAAGATAAAATTTTATTTTCTTTCGGTCGTATAGTCAATTTTAAGAGGAGGAGAACATTTTTAATTCAAAACATCTCAGTTACTAATGTATTTTTCAATGGGAAATCTTCCAGATGATCTCCCACAGGTGAAATTTTACTTTTTATTCTTTTATGTCTAGAAGTGGCATGATCCTTTCGTGTAATTTAACGAATAAAGAAGTTTTATATCTGACGTAAACCATAAGTAAAATTATTTCAATTAATATATGTATTATACAAAACTCAAATTTTGATGAAAAATAAAATAAATAAATATATTTTTATGCAATTATAAAATCGAATTACTCGATAGATAAAATTTTGATTGTATATTTTTATCCAAATCTCTCTTTCTAGAAAGAATGCAAAAAGTGGGAAAATGTCACGAATAAAAAAAAAGAAAAAGAAATTTATAGAGTGATGGCGAGAGAGGAAAAAAATCGTTAAGGAAAATGTTTCGACAAAAAGAAAGAAGAAAAACGTATTGAAAGAAATAAATAAAAATATTACAGAAAATAAAAATAGAAAAAACAACAAAAAGAAAATACGTCAAAAGCAAATATCATAAATGAAAAAATGGAAAAAATTCTTATAAAGAAAATTAAAATATACGTAAAATCGGAAAATGAAGAAGCTGATGCTGTGGAGAACAGATAAAAGAAAATTCGATATAAGAAAAGATGTAAAGTATTCTGTATAAAAATGCAAGAAAGGATATCAACATTTAAAATCATCGTAAGTCATCATTTATGATTTTTGATGATGATAATTATGCTAATATATTCGTATCACAAATACAAATACAGTGGTACCTCGGTATACGTCCTTAATCCATTCCAGATCCTTGGATTTATATTAAACAGGACGTATATCAAACGAATTTTTCCCATAAGAAATAAAGAGAAAATGATTAATCCGTTCCATAAAAAAAATCCTATTGTTATTGACATATACATTGATGGGTTTAGTAAAATAATTTAAACACTGCTTAATACTAAAATACATAAATACAAAAGCAATTACAGTAGATGAAAATAAATGAAAATTTAACCTCGACTATCTTGCTGAAAAAAGTCGAGTTCCTACTAGGATGGTGCTGAGAAAGGAGGAGGAGATGTTATTGTTTGGAAGGAGAATCCTCTTCCAATAAAACTTCAGGAATTCAAAATTCTGGTGTTTTTTCTCTTACTATGTTCTCTCTCTTTTTCCTACTTTGGACCGTACTGAGGCTCACCAGGTTTGATTTTTACTAAAGTCTGTCCAAAGAACTTTGCTAATGTCTTCTCCTCAGGATGTTTTGGAAATATGACATTGTCTGGAATGACCAGACAATGTTATTACGACTTGTTTGAACTCTATTGGGGTGGTACTTCTCTGCAAGTTTTATATAAGAAATGTGTTTTTAAGAGATACACAACAGATTCATACAAGTTCTAGCACGCGAATCGGTCGTATACCAAGCAAACTTTTTCTCATCCAAACAGGGTGTACAGTATACCAAGTTGGACTTATTTCAAAGCGGACGTATACCGAGGTACCACTGTACTACATTATTATAATTTGTATTTGTGGTGGTAATCTTTTAATTTATTATACACCGGTTAGAATTTATCATAATTACTATTTAATTATATGTTTGAAGCTAAATGATAAAAAAAGAATTATACTTAAGCATCTGTATTATTTTCTGATCTCAATTTTTATATTCGATAATGCCCAATTAAACTTGAATTTCTGTAAATATAGAATATTTAATTCGGTTCAAAATAACAATTTCTCATTGTAATAGGATCTGATTATCTTAAATTAGTATGCAAGTTTTTCTAAACCAAAAAATATTTTAGAGAGTTGATGCTTTTTAATATTTATATTTGTAAAATATTTTCTATACTGAAACTTATAGAAAATATTTAATATATTTTCTATAAATATTAAAAAACTACGTAATAATCACTAGTTACATAGAATTCTTTGTTAAGTAATTTTTAGTTTAAGTTAAAACCTGAGAGATAAAAGAAGCAACTGTTGACAACAAACCGAAAACCAAACTACAAAACCAGTCACAAGAAAATTGATTTATTATTATTATTATTATTATTATTTAACGGAAAATGATTTTTATACAAAGCGTGTAAAACCAAATTTTTCAAAATTTCTAAATCTGTGAACGGATTAATTGATTTCCCATAAGATAAAATGGAAAACTGGGTTTCAAGTTACGAACTTTTCGAGTACGAACCGCAGATAGAAACGAATTAAGTTCGTAAATCGAGATACCACTGTATATCTGAAATTATTCTTTGACTTTGAGACTATACAATATACATATATACAATTACCCGAGTGCATTAATAGCTACAAATTATTGATATTAATGCACTCAAATAACCAGAAACCAGCAAATGCATACATTAATTATTTTATGATTATATACAGTTTGATTTGCAGAAATTTTAATATTTCACGTATATTTTTAAGATGTAAAGCATTATACATTAACAAAAACCAATAAATTATTTTTTACTGCAAAAATTGTTTAAAAGATAAGAAAAGTATGGCATGCTACCTATAATCATTTGCATATACCGTACTGCGTGATAAATTGCTAGATAAACATGTACATCTTCATTGAATAAAAACACGCTAGTTTGGCATACCTATAAATCGACTTTTGTCGCAGATTTTGTTTTAATTAATGAATTAAGATTTTTTTAAATAATATACCATCTCCTGTGAGTAAGGGGTTAGAATATACTTACCGTTTGACCTTGCGTGTCGTAAAAGGCAACTAAAAGGATCCCTTGTGCCATTTGTTGGTTGTCGCGTCCGTCGCTAGTGCCTGTGTTGGGTCCCCATATGGTCACTAGACAGCTCGACGGGCATGCCAGCCTCTAATCATTTTTCGTACCAGGGGGTTGCGATTGGGGGAAGTACCCATACAAAACCCCAGGGGAAGGATTTGAAGAAGAAAACATCATATATTAAGCTTATATGTAAAGCGTGAATATAATTTTAAAGTTAGAAAGTTCAAACTAGATTATCTTATATAAAACTGTGCGAAACGATTTATCTTGTTCACTCTAACATATTTTTATAAAAAAAACATGAAATATGCGAGTTGGTTCCAATAAACTAAAAATTTTATTAATAACAATTCTGCTTAAAAATTGACATTTAGTATAGTAAATATATGACAAACGTCACAGCAATGAAACTAATCAATCGTATGCACATATAAATTTATTTTAGAGAAAAGTTTTATCTGCGTAATTATAAATTACGAAGAGTAGCTTCATCCTGCTTATTACTTGTATGCAAATATCATAAAACATTTTACTTATGCAAATTATCTCTTGAACTATGTTTATACTGCTTATGAAAATCAAAATGCTGTTTTCCTTTCCGCATATTATGCCTTAACTTTAACGTTTTCTTTTCTTTTTTTTACGTGAAATAAATAATGAATATAACAGAATCATTTCCTTAAGTTTTTTGTCTTCTTCGGTAGATAAATATTTATCTACTGTAAAAATTTAATATCTAGCAATTGTTTAAAATTCAATATAATGCAAGATAATCAATAAGCTTTTGTGTCCTTAATCTACTGGAAAAATGTAGTAAGACAACTTCCTGTTTATTATCAGCAGACTCATCATGATTTTCTTTTTTTGTTTTTTCTCCAACAGCATTTAATTTTTTTCAAACATAATTTAGTAAATATTTGTAGTTTGATCTTAATGAATTTTCTGGAAAGCTCATTAGACGAAATGCATATTATGTACCGTATTTATTTGTTTAGTGATACGTTTCTCTTTGATTAGTCATATTACAAAATTTATTTGTATAATATATTTACACATAATCACAAATATTTGTCATCTCTGTTTAAATAATCCTTAATAAGTAATTTGTACATAAAAAACTATATCAAGAATTTCTAATGTGACCTGTATATCGAGACCTAACAATCTGACCTATATGACTATCAAGGGAAGACATCAGGTTTACAGTTCGTTCCTTGCATAGCAAGTAGCTATAGTAGGAAGATTTTTGTACATTTACATCGGTAGTTTTTTTTCACATAAATTGTAAAATGATTATGTTATCGATCTGTCGCACTAGTATGATAGAATGCGCGTAGAGACCGTGTATAATGAGACTGTTAAGGTATTCGTTTAAATATTTTATGATCAGCAAACAAGAACAATAAAAAATTGTTTAATATTACAATTCTTGTTCTGAAAAATGTTACAATATTTCGATTAATATTTATTTACTTATTTATTAAATATGTAAATATATATTCTCTGTCGAACCATGTCGTGAACCGAAACGAAAAATTAAATTTATTATTTAAATGACAGATCCGACCCGATGAAATGATACTAATTATTATCTATTAGTATCAATTTTAATTATGCCTGAAAATTGTTTGATAAACAATTATATTTTATACCTGTTTTGAGAAATATAAAATCCTTGATGCATTGTTGTAATATTTTTCTTTCTCGACATGCTCTCTCTTTGTTTATTTTATCTGAAAGGATGTTTCCTAAACTTGTGTAGCAAACAAACTAACATTTGTTCTGGTGTAGACTACCAATGTTGTTTTTTACGTTGTTCTATTGTTATTATTCTGTAGTTCAAATGCAAAACTCTTGACTTTAAAACACACTGCTTAAACTTTAAATAATTAACTGGAATAACTCTAGCACTTTTAGCAGTAAAGAATCACTATTTATTTACTAGAAAACTACTAACGGTTTCGGTTTTTACACCTGACCTCAGGTTACCTGACGATGGTTAAAACCGAAAACGTTAGTAGTTTTCTAGTAAATAATGATTCTTTACTGCTAAAAGTGCTAGAGTTATTCCAGCAAAACTCTTGTTTTTTATTATTAACTATTTATTTACTAGAAAACTACTAACGTTTCCGGTTTTTACACCTGACCTCAGGTTACCTGACGATGGTTAAAAACCGAAAACGTTAGTAGTTTTCTAGTAAATACTGATTCTTTACTGCTAAAAGTGCTAGAGTTATTCCAGCAAAACTCTTGTTTTTTATTATTCTTATTACCTTTTCTCGTATTTTAATATTTGTTTTATTCATTAAACAGGTTGTTTTACTTAAATCTGTTGAAAAATTTAATTAGTTTACACTTCCGTAGCCCCTCTACCAAACAAACAATATCTTCAGTGGCATTTCTAATATATTCTTATTGGATTATTAATAAAATAATCTGTTTGGTTTCACGATTTTTTTATAATCTTGCAATTCATATTTTCTAACAATATGCTATCAGATTGTGAGGAGGTAAGAGAAGGGAGAAGCTTGCAGATCTAATGTTGACAGAAGGTATCCCAAGTGCAGCAGAGAACAAACAAGCCATCCAGGTTCTCTTCGATCATTCAACGTGCACGCTGCTATTCACATAAGCTGCAAATGAAACATGGGTTGCACTTTGTCCTCTAACAAAAATCGCAGAAAATCTAAAACTAAAGCAGGGATACAGATTAACAGTAAGTCCTTTTTTTATTCCTCCAAACATCTACTTTGAGCTACTTAAGTTGTTTCAGCGCTTTTAAGTTATTTGTTTAAAAGAAAACATAATCACTTCTACCTTTAAGAAAACAATTAAAGCTTAATTCTGTTTGTTTACCGACTTAGAGAGAAAGCTATTTTATTTTTCCTACTCCTTTAAACTCTGTTAAAAACACTCAAACCGAAATCTGATTTATATAACATTATCACTTAAAATATGTTAACTCTTAATTTTTTAAAAAATAAAATTACAGTTACAAAAATCATTAATTATCTCATTTTTCATTCTAAAGTTTGTTTTTTTATCTTTATCATTAATACTAAAAATCAGCTGTTCTCAATCTTTTCATAAATGTGTATCATCAAACTCAAAATTCAAATATTTCAGTATCACCAACAAAAATATACCTCGTATACAAATAGGAAATCAAGATTATACACGTACCACTAGTCATCTCGCGTACCACCAGTGGTATGCGTACCACTGGTTGAGAACCGCTGTTGTAAACCATTTACGATTTAATCCATTAATTTTTAATTTGTCAGGTTTCTTCTGAAGCTGAGGAACATTTGTATATTATTGTGATTTGTATATTTATGTCACATAAAATTTTTTCTTTCATTTGAATAAAAATGAAAGAAAATTTTCTGAGGTACACACTAACTATGTGGCATAAGTTAATAGGTAGAAAATAAGTATTTGAATCAATATTGTGCTTTGTTAATATTTTACAACACAAATATTAACAAAGCACAATATTGATAACAAGCACAATATTTAAATATTAACAAAGCACGATATTGATAACAAAGCACAATATTTAGATATTAACAAAGCACAATAAAGTAAAACTACTGTTGTTAATTGACGTAAGCATACATTACATTAGTATATTAATTTAGTAATACATATTTTCTATCTCTAAAATAAGAGCATACATAACATCAATACATAAACTGCTTATCTATAAATTTATTACATCTAAACAGATGCAGTTGATATTCTACAGTATGCGTGCTCTTCTATTAGTTATAGAATATTAAAGATTTTGTTATGTCCTAGAGTCAGTAAATTATTTGACAAGTATTCTTATTTCTTTTAGTTATTGAGCCAAGCAAGACATCTTCACTTTACAGCTGTTCCAGTGATAGTCAAAACCAATCATACATGCCACGTTCCTCTTCTTGTGAAGCACAGCTCTGCCAGGATAAAGGGCTAAGTAAGTCAAAATCTGGAGAATCTTTCAGGAAAAAGAGTTATTAAACTACAATTTTAGAAAACAATTTTTCCCCTAATTCTTTTCACATTTGAATTTTATAGTATTAAACTTGTACGTCATTTTATCACTTACTCGGGATGTAAACATGTACATAAACGTGAATAAATCTGAACTTAATGTTTTATAAATCTTGTTTTGTGAATATTTATTTGAGTAAAGGGGTTTATGTAATTTAATAGCACAAAATAACGTATACAGTACAATTAATTAACATTTTGTCCAATAAATTATGAGCGTAAATAATATTTAGATATTAGTTCTTACTCTGCAGATATAGTTAGTTACATCACTTCAATAGAATGTTATTTGCTGGCATCCTCTATACAAGATTTTTTAGTGTTTCTTTCAAAAAGTTATTTCTGTAGAATCATCTAACAAATAAAACAAACTCATTCACATCCCTAAAATATTACATAAAAATTTTTCATGGATACTGTATTCCTGCAGTAGATTTCAGTAACTAAATTCGGGATTTACTATGCAAACTGCTTAAAGTCTTATACCAAATAAACACAAGGATAGCACTATTCGCAGTAAAGAAAACTTTTATTCACATAACTTTGCTAACGTTTTCGGTTTAACACCATCTTCAGGCAATTAGAATGTTGCCTGAAGATTTCAGTGCTCTATATTTGTATAAGACTTCTGATATCGTTCTGTAGTGTTTGGTTTTAAAAATTTAACAAATATAAATGCATAAATAATAAATCACTGAGTAACTTTAATTTTTAAGTAGCTTGTGAATGACTTTAAAGTTTTCCATGCAAGCGATCGCATCCTGCTATACAGCGCAATTGTTCTGTAAAACAATGAAAACAAGTTTCATTGTAAGGAATATTATTGAATAATGACGTCAGTTATCGTCAGAATCGATACTGAAGCAGAAGCAAGTGTTTAATTAAGAACGTTTGAATCCGTCCATGCTGAAAAATATTCAATTTTTACGCTTGTTTAATTCATAAGCCAGTTTCACATGTAAGTCTATTGCGCCTTCACCAACATTTGAACAGTTTTCAATTCTGATGATAATGAAGTTGTATTTAGATATTCAAATCATCGATAAACACATAAATTTAATCTGCAGTATATTCTAAATACTGAAGGCAAACATTCAAGAACTGTACGACTAATCGATAAAATACATATGAAAAATTGCAAATTTATTTTCTTTCATAGCTAATTAAAACCTTTACGATGTTTGCATTTTTGTTTTTAAAAAATTGTTTTCATTATTATCAGAGATAATAGTCGCAATTGTTTTACCACCTAGAACACTAATAAAAATTAAACAATGTAGTTTTGTTTTCGGGTTTAGTGCCCTTCCCTGTTTTTTTTCTTTCGCATGATTTAACAACAATTAAAATCTCAGGAATATTTGATATAAATTTTAAAATATGCTAATAAATATGTAACCAAAATTCGTATACAAACTTTAAATTCTTGTATCTTTAAGCGAAAATATTTTTTATTTTTTACAGCACTAAAACATAGCTATGTAATTGCAAAAAAAATTGAACTCCATACTTCCCAATTGCAATATAATTTGCATAATTAATAAGATATCCAAATATTTTTATTGATTTCTTCAATTTTGTGCTACTGTTAATAGATTCTAATATTATTTATCATTTGTGAATTTATTATAATAAATTCACAGATGATAAAGCCGATAATGAGGAATCTACCTCAAAAGAAGGATTCCAGAAGTCCAACCAATCACATGAAAGAGATTTAAGGCGGCAACCATAAATATATATCATGGAGTAAACCGGAAATTAGGCAGCTGGATGGCCAAGTGATAACACGTTGGCGTGCCACGCAGGAGGACCCGGGTCTGGCATCTCCTGAATAGTTTTGTTCGGGGTTCCGGGCCCGGTCCAGCGTTCACCATCCGGTCCTCTACCCCTCTCGAAGTGGGGCCCACCTTGACGTGGTGAGAGGGCTTACCGGCTGTCACTATGCTGGTATCTGTTTTGTAGCCGGGCCGATACTTTCATAGTGACAGGGATTGACTAAGTGGCTCCTAGTGTCTGGTGGCGTCCGGCGAAAGTCGCCCCACACTATGTCTGGCTTGAGCGGGGGTTGGTGTGCTCAGCGACTCGTCGAAAGGAAGTGGTTCCACCGAATAGACAACCGCGGGGCCTCCTAGTCGGATGACCGCCACGGACCTCGTTTGACTTTCTATAGAGTGTCCTGCAGCAACATCCCGGTCGGCCTAGGAACGATGCCCAGTCTCGGCCCCCGGGTGGCTGTCCCTAGTGAAGAAATTCCTATAGGGTCGGTAGAGCCTGGCCGCTTCCACCCCTCGCCGGTGGGCGCTCTGTGGTTCGTCATACGACCGTCCGAGTCCCTACGGGTCGGGATTAAGAATTGGCCCGTCGTATGCCCTGCGTGAGGTACGAGTCCTCTAAAAGGGTCCCAAATCCCAAGGTGGCGTACCGTGCCGACGGGATGAATGGCGGAGGGATAGAAGCCTTAACGGTGCCCACCCGAGAGTTGGCCGAACTCGGGCTGTAGGAGATTTCTTCTCCAGGCCGGGGGAAGTTCGCTTCCCTAGGGAATCACAAAACCTCGGGGAGTTGATCCGAGCGATATTCGGCCATGGCAAGGCGCCAGAGCCCGGCCATTGCACGGCGTCGGTCGATATCGTCCCCATGGTGGCCCACCAGTCTGGCGCGGACAGTGAGCTGCATCGGAGATCGAACCGGGGGAGATTCTCGCCCTTTCTCGGTCGTTCGCGACCTCTGAGGGGTGGTCTGCGAGAGCGAGTGCGCACCCCTCCACTAGGAGCGATACAAGTCTAAGATCTTGGTGTTTTTAGAGTTGCTTGCACGGTCACTAGATGATCTAATGAACTGTCTTGCCCCATCCACGATTATTCGTGGTTCGGGTGACGCTCGTGGTCTCTCCTATTGGGAAGACCTTTCCGCCGTTGTATCAATGATCGTCTCCGTTATGATTCACGTTCAGTTGTTTATGGTGGTACTTGTACTGCTTATCTCGGCTAGTGTTTCGGTTGCTTCGGCAACTCCGGGCGCAAGAGGCCGAGGTTGGAAGACCTCCAGCCAGGCTGGCCTGCTGGACCAGTGTGGCCCCCTTGCTGAAGTGGCGCAGAGGTGGGGTTCCCTTCCCCGCCGACAGCTCAGGCGATGATTATAGCCGAGTCCCATCTCGCAGAAGGATCCCTGTAGTGCTGAATAAGCGGAGCAGGGCCATGTTGCCTTTTTAGGCACCACGTCTATGAACTATATGAGCCTATGAGCCTATCCGGTCCTCTACCACGGGTGTGAGTGCAGCCCATGGTTGGAATGGCTCCACCCCTTAGTAATCTCACCGATTGGAAAGGAGCATAAAAAGAAAATAGTGGAAGTTATAGAATAAAGCACTCAACAGGTTGTGCTCAGACGTCTTCTGAAATATCTAGAAACATAGGACTTGAAATTGAATCTGGATTATCCTGGTGAGACACTCCGGACAGAAACGAAACATTTATTATTTATTCATATCGATGAAGAGAGGTTACTTTTTCCATGCACAAAATGCATCTCGGATCTGTCCCGGAACTCCGAAAAACTTCAGGAGATGCCAGATCCTAGTCCTCCTACATAGAACAACAACATGGCCATCTGGTCGCCTAACTTCCGATTTACCCCATCAAATGTGTAGCTCAATCATATGAAAGAGATTTATGGTTGACGCTTATGCATATTGTGCACAAAATGCATAAATTATAATCAAGATTCCTTTCAAACTTTTTTCCTGTAACTGTGTTCTGAAGTAAATTCAGGAATTATTTCGTTAACAATAAAAAATCATATAGGGCCTACTGGTTAGTAATTATAAATGACATTCATTGATCACAGTTTTCAGGGGAATCCGGAATCGGTACTCCGATTCTCATTTCCTACTAAATCAAAAATAACTATTCATATTTGAAGTGGCATAAATCAATGTACATAATATTTAATGATTTATGTTCACAAAAACCAAAAGTATTTATTTTTTAAAAAATTCATTATCTGAAATATCGAATGAATACGTCGGCCGGATGGCCGCGTGGTAAAGCTTTGGCTTACCACCCTGGAGGATCCGGGTTCAAATCCGGGTCCCACACCTCCAGTTTTTCAGGAGGGGTCCTGGGCCCGGCCTGTTGAACCCCATCCTTCAACCATCCGGTTGACCCCATCATGGGTGCTGGCCAGCCTGTGATGAGAGCTATAAATGGCCGCCGCCAGATACAGAATATCCCATGAGGATATGGCGGCGTAATAAAACTAACCTAACCATCGAATGAATATGAGTAATAAACATAAGTAAAAACCAAAACGCATCTATTTCTATATAATTACAGTTAAACCCCGATAAGACGCCATCATCCATTTGGAGACGACTTTGGCGGCTAATCAGGCAGGTTGGCAGTTTATCGAAAACACGTGTGGTATAGTTGTATAGAAATGTACTATATTGTACAGTACATTTATATTTAACATCCAAACAACATTTTTAAAAAACTGTATACTTTACAGCAGGGGTTCCCAAAGTTTTGCCTATGTGGGCCAAATTGTAAATTCCAAAATATTTGGCGGGCCAAAAAACGTGTTGTGGAAATATACGTTCAAATCGATAAAAAGACACAAGGGAAAGATTTATACTAATTTTATAACAGTCGTTCTTTATTTATGACCATAATTAAATAATTTTAAATAAAAAAGAAAATAATAATAAATTCATCAATCTGAAGTGTGTGGCTTGTACGGTTGTTGTTTTCTTTTAATAATAATATTGAGTCTTGATTCTGTGTCGATAGAATGTGTTCTTAACATCTGTTGTAAATGCTTATCAGTTAATTTTGATCTCAATTTGTATTTATTAATATTCATGATTGAGAAAGTTTTTTCGCATATATAAGGCTGAACTCACACGAACCACAACAAAACCACGCCACAACCACAAAACGGTGGTTACCGTGTGATTGGGTTGTGGCCGAAATCAACCACTCGCGAACCACTTATATGCGCAGTCGGTCGCGTATATATGCGCAATCCGTTGCTGATTGACATGAAGCGCTGTCGGCGGTTAGTAGTCGGTATGTCGCACTATGTGAGTTGCGCTCAACCACTGACGACCACAATTTTGTGGATGATATCGACCACAAGTTGCGACAGCCGTTGAAACCTACTTCAGTTTAGTGGTCCGTCTGAGTTAGATTATGCGTTTCTATATTAATATAATTATAATTCACGACCGTCCACAAGCAACCACCGTTTTGTAGTTGTGGCGTTGTTCTGTTGTGGTTCGTGTGAGTTCAGCCTAAATGCTTACAAATAATGAAAACATATTTGGAAGCACTTATACATTTATTTTTTTAACTGAACAATTTTTAATTATAATATGATAAAATTTATTTGTTTTTTGTAAAAATATAAATTATCTCTATGAATTCAAGATGGCAGATGATCTGACAAGGCGGGCCGCACTTTGGGAACCCCTGCTTTACAGCAACAGATAGCTGGCGTGTTTCAAATAACAGAGGAGGCTTTGGCGAGCTTTGCGGCATGGTGAAACATTAAAGGCGGATTCCCACTTGGGGTGAAATCTGCAGCAAACGCAGAAAGGAGCTTGTTTCCATAGCAACGGAACTTGACCTTGCGGCCACTTGTTAGAAACGTAAACATTGCTAACTCCCAACGTCTGCGTTTCTATAAGCAACTAGTTGCAGGTGGAAGAAATTTACATTTTAGAATATATATCAGAGGAAGAGGATTAATTTTTAAAATATCGAACAATTATAAATTAAAAAATAAAAAAAATTTATAAATTTTCCAAGAAAATTCAAAATACAATTACAATATCTTAGAACACATTGTTCGATTGTTTACAATGGAAGCTACTTGTTGATGGAAAATTCGGACTTCTGGTTAAAGAAGGAGGAATTTCGTCGTTGGATTTCTGAAACGATCACAGTTAAATTGTCAAAGTTGATAACTTATAATATATATTTTAATAATCTATCTGATTTTTCTGTCAAGAAATACATTGAAGCGTATCATATTAAATTCAAAATTCGGCTGTTAGAAGAGTTGGTCATCGTGGAAGAGTCCGAACGGCAAAAGATTTCTTAAAAGAGAAGGAAAGGAGAGAAAAGGGAGGGCAAATAATATACTAGAGTCGAAAAAAAGAAGAAAAGATGGCCGAAATCAAATGAGAGAAACAAAGGATTTTAGAAGAATCAATAACAGAATATAAAAGCAGAAGAGCCGTTAGTAGAATTGGCCACAGTGTCTGACTCTGAACGGTAGAAATTTTCCTTAGAAGAAGAAATGGGTAGAGGAGGGAGGGCAAAAATGTAGAAGATTCGATCTACAGAAGATAAAAAAGGCCGCAATCCAATGACAAAACAAAGATTTATAGAAGAACCAGTAAAATAAAAAATGAATTTAAAGGTAGGTGGGTCTCTGTAGAGTTGGCCACTCAGGCCGATTCCCAGCGATAGAAATTATATAAGAAAAAAGAAGTGGGCAGAGGAGGGAGGGCAAAAAAATTAGAAGATTCGATCTACAGAAGGTACAAAAGGGCCGAAATCCAATGAGAGAAGGAAAGATTTTTAGAACATATAAAATAAACAATAAAATTAAAGGTAGGTGGGCCGAGTTGGTAGAGTTGGCCACTGACCGACTCCTAGCGGTAGAAATTTTACTAGAAAAGAAGAAGTGGGTAGAGGAATGAGGGCAAAAAACGGAAAGATTCGATCTACAGAAGTTACAAAAGGGCTGAAATCCAATTACAGAAGCAAAGATTTTTAGAATAACAAAATAAATAATGAAATTAAAGGTAGGTGGTCCGTTGGTAGAGTTGCCACTCAGGCCGATTTCCAGTGGTAGGAATTTTACTAGAAAAGAAGAAATGGGCAGAGGAGGGAGGGCAAAAAAGTAGAAGATTCGATTTACAGAAGGTACAAATGTGCCGAAATTCCCAGCGGTAGGATTTTTACTAGAAAAGAAGAAGAAATGGGCGAGGAGGGAGGGCAAAGATTTTTAGAATAACAAAATAAACAATGAAATTAAAGGTAGGTGGTCCGTTGGTAGAGTTGCCACTCAGGCCGATTTCCAGTGGTAGGAATTTTACTAGAAAAGAAGAAATGGGCAGAGGAGGGAGGGCAAAAAAGTAGAAGATTCGATTTACAGAAGGTACAAATGTGCCGAAATCCAATGAGAGAAGAATAGATTTTTAGAAGAACCTATAAAATAAAAAATGAATTTAAAGGTAGGTGGGCCCTTAGTAGAGTGGCCACTCAGGCCGACTCCCAGCAGTAGAAATTTTACTAGAAAAGAAGAGGTGGGAGGGCAGAAAACGTAGAAGATTCGATCTGCAGAGGTTAAAAGAGGGCTGAAATACAATTACAGAAGCTAAGATTTTTAGAATAACAAAATAAACAATGAAATTAAAGGTAGGTGGTCCGTTGGTAGAGTTGGCCACTCAGGCCGAATCCCAGTGGTAGAAATTTTACTAGAAAAGAAGTGGGTAAAGGAGGGAGGGCAAAAAATGTAAAAGATTCGATCTACAGAGGTTACAAGATGGCTGAAATCCAATTACAGAAGCAAAGATTTTTAGAAGATTTGATATACAATATAAAAGTATGAATTTAATGGTAGGTGCGGTATTGTACAGTTGGCCACTGTGGCCAACTCCCAACGGTAGAAATTTTACTAGAATAGAAGAAGTGGGTAGAGGAGGGAGGGCAAAAAACGTAGAAGATTCGATCTGCAGAGGTTACAAGAGAGCTTAAATCCAATTACAGAAGCAATGATTTTAAGAAGAACATATAAAATAAAAAATGAAATTAAAGGTAGGTGGGCCGTTGGTAGAGTTGGCCACTCTGGCCGACTTCCAACTGTAGAAATTTTACCAGGAAAGGATAAGAAATGGGCAGAGGAGGGAGGGCAAAAAAAGTAGATTCGATTTACAGAACGTACAAAAAAGCCGAAATCCAATGAGAAGCAAACATTTTTAGAAGATTTGATATATAATATAAAAGTATGAATTTAATGGTAGGTGTGCTGTTGGTAGAGTTGGCTCTGGCTCGTTCTCAACAGTAGAAAATTTCTTAGAATGAAGAAAAAATGGGATAGTATGGAGCAAGGCGCTGTTGGTAGAGTTGGCCACTCTGGCCCGTTCTCAACAGTAGAAAATTTCTTAGAATGAAGAAAAAATGGGATAGTATGGAGCAAGAATAAAAAGTATAGAATTAAAAAAAACCGCGTTATATTGAAACAGCGTTAAGCGGGGGCTTACTGTATATATATATAACATGACAATGTATCGAATTTTGAATTTATTGTACACTTTTTTTAAATAAATATTTAATGTTTTATATGACTTTTTAAAGTGGGGCCCGAAAATTTCTCTCGGTGGCCCTGATAGGTAGTGCTCAACTTATGATCATTTGATGATGCACTTTTTAAAGTGGGGCCCGGACTACACACTTGTCACGGGCCCGAAAATTTCTCTCGGTGGCCCTGATAGGTAGTGCTCAACTTATGATCATTTGATTTTACAATATTCCAAACTTTGCTATTTTCATAGCATATTGATAAAAAATACTTTTTTTGTTTTATTAAAAATGGAGTAAAGCATTGCTTACCACTTTGGGAATGCAGGCTTGATTTGGAAGATTTTGCCATCTTAGACAATAGCATACTGAATCTTTTATTATTACTAAAATTATTACCATAATGGATCATTTTCAATTTACAATTGGATTGTTTTGATAACCCCATTGTGAGTTCAGGAGAACCTGTATATGTTATAAATCCAATTTTGAACAAACATCCTTTGATTTGCTGTATAAGTAAATTGGTATAGACTTCACATAGAATTTTCACTCACAAAATGGAGGAAATTATGCATTTGATGTTTTTATTAGGATCATAAAAAATGAACATAAATGCAGAAAAATCTTACCATTTCAGGATATATTGAAACTGAAAATATCAAATAAATTGACTATATCTAGAGAAATGTGTGCTTGAGTTACCTTCAATATATCTAATTATATTATTTATGAAGAATTTTAACAATACAGTAATTACAGTTCTAAATATAAAGTTCATAGACTACTACTAATAATTAAAAATATAAAAAATTTTATTTTGAAATAATAATAGTACAATAAGTTATTTGGCGAATTAATCCCGAGTAGATTCATTTTCCTGTAAAAGAATGCAAATTTTGAGGACTAAATTTAAGTAAACTAATGAATTTTATTGTAAAATTTTACTTACCTGATTGGAGGTAGGAGAAATTGAGAGAGATGTTGAAGACGTAGCTAAACTGAAAGAAGGATTTTCCATGTTAAGAAATGGTGGTGATGCTCTTGACATTGAAGGTATGTTAGCAAAGTATTGAATTTGAACAGGTTGTCCTGTAGTACCCAAAATTGAAGAAGTCTGTGGTATAACCTGTAATTAGTTTTACTGTTTATAGAAATTTAATGATTAGTAATAAAATAATTTTGCAATTTGTGTCCAAAGTCAGTAATAGAAATTTACATTTCTATGTATATAACTGATTTTGATAAAACTGTGTAATCCTTTTTATTAATATAACTTTTCATCACAACTTATCCCTAGACAGTTTTTGACCAAATCAACACTACTAAGGCTTCTTAATATTTCTATTTTTTGGGAATGTAGGCTTGTAAATAATAGGAATTAGCCAATTTTTACAAAAAATTATCTTATACAATCAATATTATCCATCAACAAAATATAAATATTTAAATTTTAGAACTGTCATATGGTTCACCAGCAATTTTTTTTAGTGCCAAGCACTAAAAAAAAGTGTAGAATTGTCATAACTTAGATACTGTATCTTGTTTCTCAATATATGTGCATGATGATTTCAATTGGAATTTTTAATATGCCATAGCAATGTTCCAATTATATATTTCTTTGCAAATTAACAACAGATGATGTCTTTTATTAACTATACTATATCCCTATTAATTTCAAAATTCTTATGCAATATTATCAAAATGTTATGTTGCAATGAACAGTACAGTATATTTGTTTAAAAGGTAATTTTTGCAAAAAAATTTGGCCTCTAATAAAATCATACCTATAGTTTTTCATATCAGCCAGCTCTCATTAAAAACAAACTATTTTAGTTATTCTATCCAATTTTTCATTTTTCTCTTAGCTATAAAACTATCTCAGAATAACACATTTTATATATCTTTAGCAGATATTTTTCTTCATATTTATTCAGTTTCAATTGATTATTTTGTTGAGAAAAATAAAAAAATAATCCTCCTTTATATTTCTTAAAGGTTTCAATGATGAAGTACAATTGTTTTTACTTCAGTCTCTTTAGTGGAATAAATGGAATTTCAAAATCACAAATTTTTAAATCCAAAATAACTGATAATTCTGTGAAATATACTTTTACCACTGTTATACCATTCTTTCATTTCCTTTAAAGGAACATAACATTATTATTGATCATCCAAATCCCTAATAGGTGCTTTCCTTGTCCTTTTTACTTGGTGTATAAATTTTTTTTCATATTCTGTTGATTGTTTTCAACAAAATTCAAGCTTTCGTTGCAATACATAAATTTTTAAAATAAAATCAATTTATGAACTTTACTTCCAACTTCTGTTCATCCATAAATATATGTCTCTAATTTCATAGAACTTATTACATTCAAAAGTGGAAATGGAAGATAAATGATATTTTAAATCTTGATCACTCTTAAAATTGAAACTTATTTGAGAGTGTGTGTAGAAAATAAATATTTCTTGCAGAAGAAGTGATTAAATATTTTAATGTAAACAAGAAATGGAGAAAAATATTTTAGGCATTAATTTATCTTATTCGTTATCATCTTTAGTTGAATATATTATCTCATTACATAAACTGCAGCAATACATTGGCTACTAATTCTATTTCTATTGTGGTGCTTTTCTATCAATACTTGAAATTGCTCCCAAATGCGAGTCAACAAAATATAAGATTAAAACTAATTCACTAAACATGAAGAGTAACTAAACACACTAGTATCTGGTCAGGATGAAGCAGGGTCAAATTTAGATCACCACAATGGACTAGCATTTTATCATGAGTTTTGATCTGTTTGTTGTTTTATATAAATTAGTCTGATTACTTTGTTGAAAGTAAGTTTTTAGTTTTTTTCCTTAAAAATCAAGATGATTTATTTCATATAACAAACAGAAATGAACACTTGCATTATACTTCATCAATTTTTAATTGAAAAAACAAATATCAACAATTTTCTATACTATAACAACAAAGTGAAGAATTCCCTAATTAAAAAAAAATTTTAAATACAATTAGTAAAAATATTTTATTAAAACTGTAATAAATCTTATATAATAAATTAATTTTTTTTTAAAATGTATGAAATCTCTAAAATTTAATATTGTTTAGAAAAAATTATAAAAATTCAAATTTTTGATACTAGAGGGTAAAATCTGCATTAAACTATAATAAACAACAACCACCATATGTAAGGACAGATAAATCTGAAAATTGCATGGAAAACTTGATGAATACGGTTTTAAACAGAGCTGTATGATATGGCACTGGATAGTGAGTGTAATTTTGAACAACTGATATGCCATACAGTGTTGGACATCAATGTGATGATAACATTTTTAAGCATTTAAATAATTTTATAAATTGTTGCATATTTTAACATTCATTTTTTATATGATTTTGCACTTATGGATTTTTAAGAATTATTTTCAAGAAAACCTATCACGACTATGAGAACTAGGAGTGTATTTGAAATATGTTCATTGACTATAAAGTTGCATAAACTGACATTAAGACTGGATCTAAAAGGCATATAATGCAGCATCAACATATTGATGTAAATACATCATGCATAAAATGACATACCAATGTTCAAACTGAAAGCATATGAAATGACATTTTTTAGCTATTTGTCAATTATTGTGACATCATTTGAAATTATTTGATGAATAGTGAAACTCAAAAATTGTTTTATTTATTGATGATTTTGTTCATAAATTTATTGAATGTCATGGTTTTGCAGTCTGAAAATTTAAAAATCTAAAAGAACTGCATGAATGCATGACCACATATTGTTTCAGAGAACAATAAAGTTTCAACAACCAACTCATATGACGATTGGCCAACATACTCTTGTATGCGGTGTAGAAAGTTGAACAAAAGTTAACTTCAGCATAAAGATGCATATCTAGGCATTTAATGAAAGTGATAATGTCAGCATTGATACATTGGCACATTTACATCACCAATGAACCCCAGCCTTTAGTGCACACTTATTTTTTCCTATTGTTAACAACAAAAAACTGACATAAAATTGAAAATGATATAAATAGTCATATCTTGTTTTAAATCATTTTGATTTACAATTTTTTTAATTTCAATGTAAAGATTTTGCTGTGCAGCAATAAATAGAATATTAAAATATAACAATTTTTGCTACATTGACTAAATTAAGTTAGGGAAAAAATTATAATTTCTTGTTTTCAGTTGGAACAAAACAAATGCAAAATTATTTAAAAAATATTTTATTTTGTAATTTAAATATTTAATCAGGAAAACATGTTGCTGAAATTTTCCTAATTTTTTTTGTTAAATTTTTAAGAATGCCATTATTTAATTTAAAAATTCAAAAACATCATATTGAAAAACTTCTTACTTTAGATATTAAATAAAAGCAAACAATAAACCAAATAAGTAAGATAAATCGTTTATAGCCGAAAAACTTTTTTGAATAAACGATTTATCTTACTTATTTGGCTTATTGTTTTGCTTTTATTCAAAAACATCATTTTAATCTTACCTGTACAGTGTTTGATGGAATATACTGAACTTGAGAAAATTGAGGTTGGATAATTAAAGATTTAGATTGAGTACTGGAAAGTAGGGAACCCAATTGTGGAGATGATATTAGTTTTGTTGAAGAAATGGGAAGGGAAAGAGATTGAGTTGCTTCTTCCTTTATTTGTTTTGATGATTGCTATAAGCAATAAAAATTTACAAAAAGCTTACAAATAAATTTAATGTGTTAAATTATTATAAATTATTTAATACTAATGAAATATAACAACAACAAAAATTTTTAGCATAATATAATGATTGATTAGCAATAAATGGTAATTCTTAGTATTGTTTTCTGATTAATAATTTTTAGTAATTATTTTTTATTTGAGAATTTTAAACTAATCTTAAGTTTTGCCAAACTTTATAATTCATACCTGAGGTTTTTGCATGTGATGACTGTCAGATTTGGCTTGACCACATGCATTCATGTGTTTTGGCCAATGTGTTTGTTGACAAGTATAGTTACAGTAATTAGTGTTCCAACAGCAATAGAATGCAGCTTCTTTACCACAATTTGCACACTAAAATTAAAAGGATGAAAAAAATACAAACTGAAAAGATCAATATTTTCAAAAACATTCAAATTTTTATAAATTTATAATATTACCATAAGCTGTCAAAAGTTAAATGAATAAAAAATTTAGAAATATTATAAATTTGGATAAAAAGCAAATTAAAGAATTTTCTAAGCATTGCTAAGATTATAATATAATTGAAACATAAAACTGCTTTACTAAGTAAATATTGCTAAAATGTAAGCACAGCACAGACAAAAGTAGGTTAATTCGTATAAACTTTATTCTCAAAGTACTTTCGATTGCTATGCAATCATCATCAGCTTGATTACAATCACTAACTTAGAACAGTTTACTGGAAAGAATATTCCACATTCTTTCCGGTAAACTGTTCTAAGTTAATGATTGTAATCAAGCTGATAATAATTGCATAGCAATCAAAAGTACTTCGAGAATAAAGTTTATATGAATTAACTTACTGCTGTCTGTGCTTATATTTTAGCAATATTGCTAAGATTATTAATTGCATTATAAATTAAAATTCCAACAGTGCTATTTTGGCATTTTCCAATATGTTTGACTGGTTCAATTGTCTATCTTGTTACAATATATTTTGTACAAAATAAGATTCAAATCATTTCAAAACAAATTTTCAGTCAATCATCATTTAATTTAAAATATTAAAAATTGGATAGGGTTTTATTATATAAAATACTAATATATAAACTTGTACAAATCCTTTGTAATTAAGTTTCAATATGCTGTTTTTTATTTCAAGAGAAACTGAATTAGTAAATTAATAAGAATACTACTAGGAAATTTTAAATTCCTGTCATAACCATTCATAAAATACTTCTCAGGTTGTGAAAACAATACATTATTTCAAAAATTAATACTAAAAATCATACTATTTATTTTAAATATATGGCAATTATATTGTTAACATCTTTTTTAACATTAATATAAATTTTTTCCTATAAAAATTCTTTATTTTATATAATAATTA